>NW_004624749.1:1760967-1787946 GCF_000247695.1 Heterocephalus glaber | reverse complement strand
ACAATTCCCAATGAGAAATGTAATTGTGTTGTATACCTACAATGTACCAATAAAATAATTTAATACAAAAAAAAAAAGAAAAGAACATCTTCACTTTCCAGTCCAGTCAGTACATCTCTGGGTCCTTGGACAAATTCAAAAGCTTAGTGTTAGCCTGGCATGGTGGCACACACCTGTAATCCCAGCACCCTGGGAGGCTGAGGCAGGAGGATCGAGGGTTTTGAGCCCAGTGTGGGTAACTCAGCAACTTAGTGAGACTCTCTCTCCATATAAAAATAAAAAAGGGCTGGGGATGGAGCTGAGCGAAAAGGTCCTGGGTTCAATCCCTGTATCTTCCCTGCAGAAGGCTGGGTTTGAAGCTGGGTGGGGTGGGGGTGGGGTGCCGGGCCCAGAGGGGCCTTCTGGACGCCTCCACAAAGGGCCTGCTGGTGTCCAGCTGGACGGAGATGACTTGGTCCTGAGAACCACACACAGTACTGGGACTAAGGCTTACTCTGGTCACGGGCTCTGAGTTTCATTTGCTGGTTAGGGAGGACTGAAGGAGATCATTTATATGATAATATTTATGCATATGACAGATATTTGATAAATACTCTAATATCTAATTTCTAATCCTGAAATTACTTCTCTTTCCTTTCCATAGCAATACCAGCCCCTCCTCTGTTGATATTTCCATTCAGTTTTTTAAAAAATGTTTTAAAGTAGTTTTAATTGGTGAATATAATCCATTTAGAGAAAATATGCACAAAGCATTCAGATCATGAAACCGCCTCTCAGAGCAAGAAATCAACATCCAGACCACTGTCAATCATTTCTCCTTCTTCCTCCCAGAGTAACAGTTCCCATGACTTCCAACCCCACAGGTTGGTTTTGCCTGCCTTTGGATGGCTCCTTTGTGTTGGGCGTCTTTTACTTAACAGTATATTTGTGAGACTCATCTGTGTTGGTGTGCAGTGTTGTATAGTATTCCATTGTGTGAATGTGCTACACTTTATTCTGTTGGGGTTTTTTTTTTTTTCTTTTGGTATCAGGGATTGAACTCAGGACCTTATACTTTTGAGGCAGGTGCAGGGCTGCTGAGCTAAACCCCAGGTCCTTTATTCTGTTTTTGGGGTTTTTTTTGGTACCGGGGATCAAACTCAGGTCCTTGCACTTGTGCAGCAGGGGGCAAAACCACTGAGCTAAGTCCTCAGCCCTTATACTGTTGTTTTTGATTTGGGTTCTTTCAGTTTGAGGTTATAGATAACAGTGCTACTACTGCATTCTAGAATCTATCTTTTGGTGCATCTATATATGTGTTTCTATTGGGAACATCTTACTGGTGGAATTATGGGTCATCCAGTGTGTGTTTTTAGCAGATAATGTTAGGCTATTTTCCAAAGTGGTTAAACAATTTCTATTCCAACTGATAGTATATACAAGTTATTGTTGCTTGTAATTGGTGTTTGGCATATATTTTCCTATTCTACTATTTTGTTTTACATATTATTAGTGCATATTGGTTATACAGATTAATGGGTTTCATTTGGTCAGGTTTGCACATGCACACAACATCCTCTTGCCCTGCCCTCCTCGCAAATTCACATTTTTGGGGAATGTCAGTGTGTATAATGTCCATTCTCTTTTTAACTTACCTCTCTCACTATATTTATGATTTTGTTGTTGTTATTTTGAGACAAGGTCTCACTATATAGTTCAGGCTGGTCTTGAGCTCATTATGTAGCCCACACTGGCCTCCAGTGATCCTCCTATCTTAGCTTCCCTAGTGCTGGGATTAGAGCTGTGAGCCACCATCCTCAGTGGTATTTATGATTTTTTGTTTGTTTGGTACTGGGGATCAAACTCGAGACCTTGTGCTTTTGAGGCAGGCGGTGGAACCACTGAGGTAAATCCCCGGCATATTTACGATTTTTTATAGCTCTGCTATAGTTCCAAAGTTTGATCCTTTTATTGATGACTTTAGGCCATTTATATTTATATAATTATTGATATTTTTGGATTGCTTCTACCATTTTATTTTTTATTAATTTGTATTTATTCTTCAATTGCTGCTTTCCTCTATTCTTTTTTTTTGTTACCGGGGATCGAACTTGGGTCCTTGCGCTTGTGCAGCAGGCAGCGAAACCACTGAGCTAAATCCCTGGCTCTTTCGTCTATTCTTTGGGATTTTTTGAACATTTTTATTGTTCCATTTTAAATCATCTTTAGTTTATAGTTTTTGGCTGTATCACTGTGGAATAACATGGATGAAATCTCAGCATCTACCACAAAACAGCATATCACGCAGTCTCTCCACGCCCAGAAGAGCACTCGTGTAACCCAACACGCACCACACGACCTGGTCCTGAGTTCACATGCCTGGCCATCTTCAGAGCTGCATTTACGGTGGTGTCTTCGGTAACCCTTGTACCACTCTTGTGCAATGCCAGGCTGATTCTGAGTCTATTCAGAGTTAGTATTTGCCACTTCAAATGGTGTATAAAGATCTTAGCACCATGTGGGTCCCTCTGGCCTGTTAATGTATTTGTCATCATATCAGATGTACATAAATCAAATTTTCCTCTCAGAAATGCTACGTTTTTTGCTCTCAATCATTGTACTTAAGAGGGAACTTAAGAGGGCAGAACTCTAGGGTAGATACCAATATTGTGCATCCGTATCATTCCTAATGTTCCAGGCTTCCTTCCAGTGTATTTTCCCTCTGTCCATGGAACTCCCTTTGGCATTTCTTTTAGAATAACTTTGGTGGCAATGAGTTTCTTTAGTTTTTCTTCTGAGAATGTCTTTAGTTCACCTTTCTAAAGAATATTTTGTGGAAGACAGAATTCTGGTTTGGCCTTTTTTTTCTTGTAGCACTTTAAAAATATTGTTCTACTCCATGGTCTGGGATGAGAAATCTGCAGTCACAACTGGGCATGGGGTGCATGTCTGTAATTCCAACACTTGGGAAGCCTAAGGCAGGAGAGCTGTTAAGTCTGAGCCTGGCCTTGAACACTTAGTGACTTAGTGCGACCCTGTCTTTAGATAAAAAATTTTAAAAGGGCTGTAGATATAGCTCAGTGTGAAGGCCCCGGGTTCAGGCTCCAGTAACACACACACACAGGAGCCCCCCCGCCCCCAAGCTGCAGTCATTCAAATTGTCATTCTCTTTATTTCATGGATTGTTTTCCTCAGGCTGCTTTCAAAATTCTTTTCTTACAAGTGAACCACTTCTTAGTTGCCTGTCTTTGCTCTTATTAAAAACAACTTACAAATGTTTAGTTTTTTAAATCTGATTATTAAAATGTTTATGAAGTTAAAAACAAGACAAAACAAACAAACAAAACTCAAAATTCTTTTCTTTTTCCTTAGTTTTAGTAGTTTGGTTATGATAATTCCCAGCCTTATCTTGTTTGGCAACTGAGCATTTTGAATCGGTAACTATGTCTTTCACCAAATATAGGGAGTTTTTAACCATTATTTCTTACAAAAATGTTCTCTAATTACATTCTTTCCTCCTTCCATGACAGGAATGTTAGATTCTTAGTGTTGTACCACAGTGTCCTGAGGACCTGTTTATTTATTTTTTGAACCTATTTCCTTTCTGTTGTCCAGACTGGGTGACTTACGTCAATTTTTCTTCAGGTTCTGACTCCTGTCATTTATTTACATTGTTATTGAGTCCATCGATGTATTGAGTCTGCTAGTCAATACAATTCTGCCATTTTGTTTATTATATATTTCACACTTGTAGAATTTTAGTTTGGCTCTGTGCGTGGTTCATCGGTCCCTCTGCTGAGATGATCTTTCTGTTTATCATGAGGGTGTTTGCCCTTACTTTTTGGAGCATGACTTTAACAGCTACTTTTGTCTCAATTCCAACAGTTCTATCCTGTTGGAGTTGCTATCTCTTGATTTTCTTTTTGTCTTTTCCCTTTAGAGATGTTGAGATTTTCCTGCCTCTCCAAAGATCAAGTAACTTTGGCTTGTATTGTGGCCTTGATGAATACTGTGTCATGGGACATGATTGTTGTTTAAATCCTGTTTTGAATGTTGATTTTTCATTTGCGTTAGAAGCTGGTCAGCTTGGTGGGGCCCAGGTTGCAAGTTTGTCTCTGCCCTCTCTGAGCTGTGGCTCCAAGCTCACTTCCATATGGAAGGCTTTGCAGTGCTGTTTTGGTCTATTCCGTTCTGGGCCCCAATAGCTCAATTCTGAGATCCTCTGGCATCTGGTATAGGGTCAGCTCAGATGATGACATAAGGAGAAGGTGGAGTGGCCTTCTCTACTGAGCAGAGCCGAAACCACACACCAGCTTGTAGTTCTCAGCAAGTGCTTAATCATTACCTAGTATTTATCTTGTTGTCTATTCATTTGCCTGTTGTCTGTCTCCCATCTGTGCCCCTCCCTAGAATGTAAGCTTCAGGGGAGTGGCAGCTTTGCCTGTGGGGGACATGGCCATCACCACCAAGCGCGCTCCACAGAGGCCTGGAGAGACTGAATCCCCTCTCAGTCATGAAGGCTCTGGAGACAACTACTTGCCTCTTTTTCTGGACTTCTCTTCTTCAAACTCTCTCCCCACCCACACATAGCTTTACACAGTACTCAGAAGCAGCTTCCACGTCACTTGGCACCTAAGGGTCAAGCCTGAAGAAAGCCAGAGATACCTGGGGGAAGACCAGACAGCTGTGTCCATTACAAACCCTTCCATAGTGAGTGTTAGAAAGACCCTCTCCAACAGGCTGGGTCAGGGAGGGATTTATTACCCCAGGTAAGTGAGGAGTCCAAAGGTAATGCTGGCTGTGGGTGAGACTCCATCCACTGACTCGAAAGTGCTTCCAAGGTGGGGGAAGTTATAGGGAGAGAAGGACACGAAGAGGGCACCAGGAGTTCCAGATGCCCACGCCCATGGCTCCCTGCTGAGAAGCAGAGCATTGTCCTCCTCTCAGTGTCCCACTGGCTCAGGCCTGCTACTTCCAACACAGATTGCAGCTGCTGTCTCACAAATCAAAGTCACCGACCCTCAAATGGGGTAGGCAAGTGAGGGAGGACAGACTCGGGGGAAGGCTGGGGTACCGTGGGGTTTGTGGCATCTGTGACAGCTAGGGTGGGTGCAGTGCACTGGGGGGTTAAAGGACAGCTGCTAGGAAAGACAAAGGACTCTGTGGATGCAGAGCTCAGAAAGCAGGAACTGTGTGTGTGTGTTCCCCCATATGGGCTTTTGTGAAAGGACAAAGGTCTGCCAAGTTAATTCTTGTTGGAAAAGTCAGACCCAAAGCAGCAGGTTAAGGTCCAGCCTGCTTTTGAGAGCACAAGGAGTGGGCTGACAGGGAGATAGCTCCCAGAGTCCTGGGGCAGCTTAGCCCTTTAATGACTTCCAGGTTGAATTGCTGCCCACAGCCCAGCACATGTTCACTGCCAGTCATCACTGAGTTAGATATCTGACACCACCATTGCCTACCTGTGCAACTGTCCAGCCCCACACTCACCCTTTCCTCGGTCCTGTTCCCACTACCCCCCAAATCCATCTGGGTTCTGGGGGGACAGGGTCACCAAGTCCCTGTGTTCCTGGGTTTCCGAGGGTGGATGTGGGGCTCCAAGGATTCACCTAAAACTGTATCTGAATTCAGCGGTCCCCAAGGTCAGTGGAATCTGCAGAGGATGAGTATGGATAGGAAGGACACCAGCACATTCCCTTGCTGTGCTGCCACAAGACCACTAACTTCCTGGGCCACGGCACTGTTGGAACTTGAACTGGATGACAAGACACAGAAATGAGGGGCTGGGGATTTAGCTCAGTGGTTCTGCCGTTTGCCTCGAAAGCACAAGGACCAGAGTCTGATCCCCGGTACCAAAAATAAAAAAAAAAAACACAAAAAAACCCAAAACAAGACATAGAGATGGGGTCTTCTAGTCATCTGACTGTCCTTGCTGCAAAGTGACAAAGCCCTCTGCTGGCAGATGACACCTCTGGCTCCTTTGTTAAATAGAAGAGCTTCCCAGCTGCTACCACAGTGAAAGGCTGAGCTGCTGTCCTTGTGCATGGTGTCCCTGATTGCACTGGTGCAATGCAGGCCGTTCTGGCCTCACACACGAGACCACCAAATCACCAGATCACAGAACCTGAGATCATCCTGCTCTCAGCCCTCAGCCCCAGCATCCATCCTGAGCACCAGGCACGGGAACTGTGAGGGATTTTGCCTCCAGCACTCAACTGGTGCCAAGAGGTCGGGAGGCTGGGAAGGAACTGGCCCTGTCCCACCCCTTCCCATGGTGTGAGTGGGGTGTCCCAGCCTCAGGGTGGGCCTCAGCGACAGTCACTGCAGGTGTGTTACCCCACTGCCGTCTGCCTGACCTGCTCTCAGGATCAGCTCAGAGTGTAGCTCAGCCTGGTTCGACACAGAAGTGCCAGGACTGGTTTCTAGGATGTGTTTTGGCTCCTTGACAACCTCTTCCTGTTTTGGAAGCTAAAGAGTAGAATTTACAAAGTCAGAGAGGTTTTGTTGAAAAAAAAAAAATCCCTCCAAGATTCCACTGGCTGAAGAGAAGGTGGTCACTCAATGGCAGAGACATTTGTCTCCTCGACTCAGACTAAATGGCTGTGTCCTTCACTATCCAGCCGCAGTGACACTGAAGCTGTTTTCTCTCTTGTCCTTGTACTTTTCTCATGTGTCAGAAACTGTGAAGTTGCCCATGTGCATTATACTCTCAGATCAGCACGGAAGTCTGGAAACGTCCTCAAGCCAGTTCTTCCTCCCTGACCTCCATCCTGGGAAAGGAATCCTCCAGCATTGTCAATGGTTAAAAACAAAAAGGTGGAACTTAGGAAATGAAGGTTCTGGAGAGAAATGAGTCACAATGGGGAGTGGTGTGGCTTCCTGTTTCTCCAAAACAGGACTTTAGGGATGAAGAGGAGGCAACTCGGCCACAGTGCAGGAACAAGTCCCTGGACACCGCTCACCACCTTGTGCAAAAGGCAGCTTCCTCTGTGGAAAGCATAGTCCCGGGGGCAGGGAGGTGTCATATAGAGGTGTCCCAGGGTGCCACGTGGTGATGGTAAAGATCTTGGGCACTCAGCGCCTCATCTGTCACTGAGGGCACATGGGAAGGCATGGGGGGATTCCCAAAGCTGGCTCTTGGGGACATAGTGAAGTCTCTTTTCCAAGGCCAGCTGTGGCTGTGCTACTATGCTAATTTCTGAAATTAAGGACCGCTATGGTTTGGGTAGAATGTGTCCCCAAATCTCCTGTGTTGGAAGCTTGGTCCCCCGTGGGGCCTCAGGGCAGCTGGTTGGGTCTTGGGCGTGCTGGCCTCCCAGGGACTAAGGTGGATCCTGTGGGGTAGCTCTCGGCAGGGCAGAGCGAGTGGTGTTAAGAGCCCTCCTTTCTCTGTGGCATGGTGCTACCTTGTGTATGAACTCAGCCACCGGGGGGCCAGCACTTGAGGGCCTCACCAGAGCCCAGCGGATACGGGTGCCACACCCGAAGCTCCAAAGCTGTGAAGTAAATCTTTTTTCTCCATAAGTTACCCCATTTAGGTATTTTGTCATAGTGGTGGAAAACGGACTAACACAAGGACCAAGTTTAGGTTAAGGGTTAAGATGTAGCCCAGAAGTTTTACAATTTGACAGATTTAGGTTAAACCCTTTCCAAACCAGTCATACTTTTCTTCAAACAGCTTAAATTTTATTTGCACATGTAGTCCTTACATGTTTGGATCTCATCAGTAGAAAATTACACCTGTCTTTACTCAGTGTGTCAGCTGTGCTACCCACTACCTCTGATCTTGGGCAAATGATCTAATGTGCCAGCCTGTGTTTTCAGCAGTAATACAGAGAGAACCAGTCATCTTCCTTCTACAGCAGTGGTGAGGACCACTGAGCTAGCCAGAATAATGCCAGACACAAGGTGGACTGGCACTCAATTAATGCCAGCTGGTACTACTAAGCGTCAGCTGCTACTATTAATTATCAACAGGGCTGAGACATTCTGCCAGCAGCCACAGGTTTGTTCAAAATGGAGCAAAAACTGATTAGCTCATCTCTGTACTCCAGAAGGGCGAGTTAATGCCACTCTCCAATGACTTCAGGTTTTTTTTTCTTTTGATAGATAACACATTATATTGATTTTAAAAGGCAAAAGTGGTTAATTAGGGGTAAATCATATTCAAATATCAGACTGAATCAAGTGATTAACAAATGAGAAGATAAATTTTATTAGCAGACCTTATAAATTTATATATTCTGGATATGAAATTCTTATCAGATATATGATTTGGAAATACCTTTTACCTTGTGGATTGTTATTTCACTTTTCTGAATAATCATAAATTTAGCTTTTGATAAGATCTTGCTTTTATAGAAATCTATACTATCAACTTAAAACTTAGTTGGTTTTTTAAAAAATGTCTTCAAATTAAGATATAACAGTATTCTTTATTAAATTTATTTTATTTTTAAAAAACATTTATATTATTGGATAAATGTTTTTTAAAAAATATAACCTGTACCAAAAAAAAAAGCAGGCTCTCAATCAGGATGGGTCAGTTACTTCGGGTTCAGTCACTTGGTTTGCATCCCCCAGTAGGTCACCAGAGCTGTGGACACTGAGGGGCAGGCTGCTCCCCTTAGCTGGCCCTCTTCCTTCCCACATCCAGGAAGTCGTAGGCCTGCTCCAAGAGGTCGAAAGGCTTGTGGACCCCATCCTGCGACAGCAGAGCCTGAAGGGCACCCTCATTCTCATGGGTTTGCTTGAGGAAGTCAGCGATGATTTTCCACCGTGCAGCCTCGGTCTCCTCTTCGGCCCACTTGAAGGGGGGCAGGAGAGTGGAGTGCAGCAGCGGGAGCACGCAGTCATGGTAGACCAGGAGGAAGCTGGCCTTCAGGAGCTCCCTGTCTCTCTGTGGAAACACCGCCACCACAAGGAACCATGAGCAGACCACAGCGTTATGCGTAAAGTAAGAGATTCTGGTCTCTGTTAGCTAGGGTGTTGTTGGGGGTGCCCTTCTGCCTGGAAGCTGGAGAGTCCCCAGAGACAGTCTCCAAGTGTCTCCCTGAATATCACACAGTCAGGAGACCACAGGCTGCAGTCTAGCTCTGGTGACAAAGGGGTGGTTCCACTAAGATGCAGCACAGGGTCAGCTGTGGCTACTTAGCCAGATTACAATGCAGCAGAGACAATTGTCAGGGTACTGTAAGGGGGACAGATGTTCACATGGGAACAGAGAAAGAAGGCCCAGGCAGTAGGAGCTGGTGGTAGATTTCCAGCAATGGGTCAGGGCGCAGGGTCCTCTGGACCTGAGGACACCTAACCCTCCCCAGATAACAGAAGTGGAGCCATGTTGACAGGATCCACTGGCCCTGATGCCAAGAGGCCATGGTGGGGTCACAGAGGAGGGCACAACAGCTGGAGGGCACAACAGCTGGAGGGCAGAGCAACCTGTGTGCAGCAGTCGCCACACAGGCATTGCCCGACCACACCAGTGTGCGGCCCCGCTGCACTGGAGCCTGCCCTTTTAGCAAAGGTTGTTGCCAATTTTGGCAAAGGCCACATATCCACTGGAAGCTCAAATAAGGATGCAATGTATATAAATAAGTATATAATATCTATAGCCCCCACCCAGTTGTTAGTTATCAGTTTGTTTGTTCTCCTACAACCCTTATAGATAATCAACACTTTAGACCAGGAATTGGCAGACTGTGGACCATGGGAAATGTGGTTGCTGCCTCTCTGTGTACACAAAGCTTTAGAGAGACACAGCCACTCTGGCTGCCGGCATCATGACAGTAGAGGAGAGCAGTGTGGCAGAGACGTATGGCTGAAGAGTAAAGTATTTACTTCTTGGCCCTTTACAGAAGTCGTCTGCTAATCTCAGATGAGAGCAGTCAAATTGCTACTCACAGATCCATGTGACTCCTATGGTAATCACCATCTTTTTGAGCAACACAAAGGGAACCAGGCATTTGTCCAATATATGATACAGCCCAGGCCAACCTCATTTTTCCTTCTCCTTACATGATGTAGGTTTTGGGAACTGGAGGCAATTTCTTTTAAATAAGGGATATGTAATAGCCCACTGGGAGACTCTGATTTAGACACTTCCCCTCCATTTAAGTAAACCTCAGTGATCTGAAACGAGTGGATGATCAAGGGTTCCTTTCCACACTAAGAAAGGATCATGAATACCCTTCTGAGAATGTGTCTTTGGAACCAAAATAACACAGCTACCTGAATAAGAGGGATTATGACATTTTAGCTATTTTAGATAAGTGTGCAAGTAATCACAGCACCGCAAATACAATTTTCCAGTGTGAAAAATAGTATTACCTTCTCTGATCTTTTCAGTGTGCTTTCTTTCTCAGCCCACGAACTCTACAAAAGCCAAGAGAAATATTATATTAGTATGAGTATTCATGAATCCTTGCAACACTTCTGTAACAAATTTATGGGTTGGGTCAGAAATGCTGCTTAGAATCCACACATGCCAGAAGCAACTCTGTAATTAGGCACCTACTGCTAAGAGCTCAGAACAAGACTGACTGGACAGATCTGTGAAAGATACCATAGAACCCCCCGCCCCCTTTTTGAGACAGGGTCTTGTTATGTAGTTTAGGCTGGCCTTGAACTCACATGTAGCCCTGGCTGGGGTCAAACACATGGTGATCCTCCTGCTTCAGCCTCTCAAGTACTGGGACTACAGGCATGAGCCACTGTGCCCATTTTAAATTTAAGTCAGAACTAATTTTCAAAAAAATGCCTATAATCCCGGTACTCTGGAAAGCTGAGGCAGAAGGGGGATAGCAAGGTCAAGCCCAGCATGGGCAACTTAATGACTTAGCAAGGCTCTGTCTCAAAATTTAAAATAAATTAAATAAATAAAGAGGGCTGGGGATGTAGCTCAGTGAGAAGGCCCTGGGTTCAATCCCCAGTACTTGATTGGGAAAAATAAAAAATGAAAAAGAAGAGAACCAGTGAACACATCCTTGCCAACTGCACAGACACAGTGTGGAAAATAAAATAGTATTAGGCTGAGTATAAAAAACCACATCTTGGGCCAGGGATTTAGCTCAGTGGTTTCGCCACCTGATGCACAAGTGCAAGGACCTGAGTTCGATCCGTGGTACCAAAACCAAAACCCAAAAAACCACATCTTTATTCACTCATCGGTTGACAGGCATTTGGGTTGTTTCCAAGACTGGATGTGCATATATCTATATGGTATGATGCTATTAATTCTTTTGGGAAGGTATCAAGAAGGGGAATAGCTGGGTCAAATGGAACCTCTAGTCCTAGTTTTTTGAGGAATCTCCACACCGATTTCCATAGTGGTTGCACCAGTCTACACTTCCACCAACAGTGGAGAAGGGTTCCTTTTTTCCCACAGCCCCACCAGCATTTGTTATTGGGTGATTTAAAGGATAAACTTGAGACATTTATAGCTAAATGGATGTATCTAGAGGGCCATACTCTTAAGAGAAATAAATCAGACACATGTGTAAATATCATATTGTTTCTCTCATGTGAAAAACTGAAAGTGTAAATAAGGACCAAAATTTGTATTACAGATATTGTGAAATAGGAAGAAAATGTTCAAATGGCAAGGGGCAAAAGGGAGGAAGGAGAGGGAAAGGAAGGAAGACAAAAGAAAAAAAAGAGAAAAGAAAGATAAAAGGGAAACAAAGCTCTTATAAATAAGGGAAAGAGGGGTTGAAAGGAGGAAAGGGGAATGGGAAAAAAATAAGAATCAAGATATATCACGTACAGGTACAAATTCTGTAAAATGAATGTGATCATTATGTATATCTAAACTATACCAATAAACTTAATGATTAAAAAAAAGAAATAGTATTAGGTTCTAAATTAGGCTTCTCAGGTAATACAGAAATGAAAAGAGACAACACTGCCAAATACACTACTTTCCAAACAATTCTGCCTGCCTTGATAATAATAACGGGTGGGGTCAGATAGACTGAAGTAGTTTTGCAAGTAACTTATTTCCAATCTGTCCATGAGGCATCACAAAAGGTTCTTGAGCTGGGGATTTAGCTCAGTGGTTCTGTTGCCTGCCTTGTAAGAGCAAGGTCCCAAGTTTGATCCCTGTTACCAAAAAATAAACAAACAAACAAATAAACAAACAAAAGCTTCTTGAAAGAAATGAAACCCCAGAGTTGAGTAGATCCTGTAGAAACAGGAACTGAAGACCTTCCCACAGCAGCTCCAGGAAGACTGAGGCCTGGATGTAATATGCCCAGTCTTGGGCTGGGGGGCCAGAGCCTGGCTTGTGTTTGTGTCTGTGGGACTCTTCCTGTTATAGGCACCTGATTCCCTGGGTAGCCTGAAAGCACAGAGCCAAACAAGAGATTCTTTATGAAATGAAGCGGGCACCAAGGGGTGTCTCTCACCAGGGGATGACAAGAGGTCTCAGAACATTCGCGGTTATTGCCACCTCATGGGATTATGGTCCCCACCCTAGTACCGCTTGCTGGAGGTGCTCAGGAGCTTAAGAGATAGTGTCTCATGAAACAGGCCAGGTGCCACAATTATTTTAAAAACACCAGCCACAAACTGAACTTAGCTAAGTACACACTAGGAGTTTCACACACTTCATGACGTAAATTTCAAAAGCTATATGGCTGTGACTTCTTGTCTGGAAAAATTTGCCTACTGTTGATAAATGTGAAGGTTCTACATTATCTTCCACTTAGTCCCCAGCAGGGTGTTCTGCATAGACTGAGGCAGTGGAGATAGAAAGCACGTGTGGCCACTACTGTGGCAAGGCCACCTCTTCCCTTCTGGAACAAACAGCCCACAGCTCGAAGCTCCCATGAAGGGAAGTGCAGTGTGAGTGCTTCTGGCCAATGGAATGTGGTAAGTGGCCCAAGCCCCTTAGGGCAAGGGCAGCAGAAACCACAACAACAGCCCTGCGCTCTTTTCCTGCAGCTGCTCATTGCCCAGGGTGCTATGAGACTGTGGGGTGTCCACCAACCTGCAGCCTTGGGTGGCTGTGGAGCAGGTGTCCCACTGGCCCATGCTGTACGCTGCCGTGAGTAAGAAAGAGACCTGCCTTGGCCACACCAGCACCACCTAGATCACCCGAGGTCACATAGTCAGCTGGGAGGGACAAGGCTCAGGCATGAGGAATAACCACTCTTGTTATTTTCATTATTTATTATATGAGCAAAATTAAGAAAATACAGATAAAATAACCCATAATCCTGAGGTAGTCATGGATACCTTTCTGGAGTATATTCTTCTAGATCTTCTCATAGTCAAAGATCGCAAATGGTTTTTTTTTCACTTAATAAAAAGATTTGAACAACTTTATGTGTCTTCTTCTTCTACTTCTCCTTCTTTTTTTTTTTTCCAGTAGAGGGGATTGCCAGGGCTGTCACACTGAGCTACATCTCCGTCTCTTTTTTATACATTTTATTTTGAGACAGGGTCTTGCTAAGTTGCTGAGTTGCCCAGGCTGGGCTCAAACTTTCTTGAACAGCCTTGGTGTATCTGTGGCTCACAGTCACACCTCTTGCTTGGCCACTACTGAGCTCTCTGCCAGCTAGGGGCGTCTCTGCATGATCTGCTTATGGAAGAAATACAGATTTGAGACTAGCTTAGCCTTAAGGTTCCTCCTAATGGCAGCACCCAGAGTCTGTGCTGGTGCACACTTAGAGAAATACCAGGTGTGATAAAAAACATGCTGTGAAAATTACAGTAAAAGACACATTGCCATTAATATCCCTCACAATACTCCCCCTTGCTTCAAACACACTTACCCCACTATTCTTGCCTCTTTCTAAGGCAATTCTTAAGTCCTCTTTTTGTGTCTTCAGTTGCATTCTTATGGCTACCTCAATGTCTTGAATCGATTCAAAACATTTACCTTTCATGGTCATTTATTTTGACTTTAGGAAAAGAGCCAGAGATCACATAGTGCTGGATCCAGTGAAAAGGGTGGACGTTTTTACAAGCCCACCTTTCCATTGGATGGCACGCCACAGCAGCATTCACTGCACTTTTGATTACATCTCATAAAGACATGAAACAGGTCTTCCAGAATTCGTCAGAAAGTGGCAAGAGCGATGGGATGTGTTTGAAGCAACGAGGGGTATGTTCAGGGAGATTAATGGCCATGTGTCTTTCACTGTAATAAATGTTTTAAAAATGTAAACATTCACTGCATACTTTGACCACCCCTTGTATTCCCCGGAGCAGCACAGTGCCCTATCTAGTGTGGGCTCTGGTGAAATCTGTGCTGAATGAATTAATGTACTTATGTTCTGAAAAATGAATGAATATTATGATACTAATGAAAATGAATGAATATTATGATACTAATGATTTTAGAGGGTAGCCTATCTAAAATTGCAGGTGATCATAGTCTGTGAACACTTTCTTAAACCTTCCTTCTGTAAATGTCACTGTTACTATGGATGCCCCCTCCTTGGCCGAGCCAGCACAGAAGTCTGTTTCAAAGTCTAATATAAATCTTTGTGGACAACTGGGTCCTTCCATTTTTGTCAGGCCCATCCAACCTCCCTCTCAGCAGCAGGAGTCACCCCTAACACAGCTACCTGCCTCCTCACACTGCTCTGCACTGCAGAGGGGTCAGCCTGCAGCAGAGACCTTCCAGGTCACCTGCTAGCTACCCCACCTGCTCATGGACCTCTACATGAAGACCACAAGCTGGGCCACCCACTGTGCCAAACTGGACTGGATCATCTGCTGTCCCACCAGAGCTCTTGATTCCTTCCTGCCTCAGACTATCTGCTCCTGCCGATTGCCCACCTGAATCCTCTGGGGCCCTGGCCCTTTACATCTTCTCTAATGAAGCAGGGCCCTGACCCACATTCACTGCCTTCTTTAAATCTTCAAGGTCCCGCACAATACTTCCCCATAGCACTGTCATGTTACCTATGTGCAGGCCTCGCATGAACACAGGGCTGCTAGTATTTCTTAACCCTGATATATTAGGTTGAGCCACAGGAAACAGTTAAATGTGGCTGAAAACTAGAGTTTTCATATGGTTCCACCTAATATCCCCCTGCTATTTCCGACAGCAGACAATACATGTCAAATTAAAAATGGGGCCGGGGATTTAGCTCAGTGGTTATGGTGCCTGCCTTGCAAGTGCAAGGTCCTGAGTTCGATCCCCGGTACAAAACCGGTACAAAAAAGAAAAAGAAAAAAGAAAGAAAGAAACAAACAAACAAAAAACGATACGCATGTCCTAGCACTTTCCTGAAAACTCAATTGATTCATCTACCACAGCCTTCCGAATTTTTGCTCTTAGGACACTGTCGGGGCCATCTTAAGTCAAGGAGCAAACAGGCAAGAGAGCACAATGGTACACACAGCAGGGGTTCCAGCTTCACCTGCTTCTTGGGTCGGGGAAGGGAGCCCTTGGGAAGTGACATTTGTGCCAAGATCAGAAGACTGAGGCAGAATTAGCTAGACAGTGGAAGGGACCGGGAGACATAATCCTACGACAGTAGGAAATCAGCCTAGAGTAGGTGCCAGGACTCCTTAACATGGTGTGTTCAGCCATTTTCAGCTCCCAACCCACATCCAACACAGTGCGTGCTACTCACCCGCAGAGCATCCATCACCTCGGGCTGCTCGAAGAGCTTGGGGAAGGAGGCTAGCATCGGGTGACTGATTAGATCTGAAATGCACAAGAGGAGAACTTTATGCAACTTCATTTAAGGTAACTTACTGCACTAGATATACAAATATTCATTCGAGTTAAAATTACCATGCCAAATGATTTCTTGATAACACCTTCTATACACTTTAACCTCCAGGAAGCTCAAAGGTATCTCAACCTCTGCTGATCCCTACACCTTCTCCCAGGTGTTCCAGGAAGGAGTTAGGACATGGAGATTCTGGTCACATGACCAAACACTGTGTGGCAAACACTGGTATTTGACTATAAACCATGGCACCAAAAACACAGCGCAGCAGGGATGTGTGTGGGTCCACTTGTGCTGCTACACAAAGCACCTGGGCCTGAGTAATTAATAAACAATAGAAATTTACATCGTACAGCTCCGCATGATACTGCGTCCTCATGTGGCAGAAGGCAGAAGGGCAAGCGAGACAGGTCCTCTCAGCCACACCTTTCTGTAAGGTCACCTCATCCCACTAGGAAAGGAGCCCTCTCGGTCTAATCCCTCTCCAAGTCTCCTCCTCTTGGTGCCATCACAATGGTGAAGCCTAGATTTTGAGCAGACACATTCAAACCATAGCAGGACTTTTGCATGGCAAGGGCAACACATTCAACAGCCATGTTCTCAGTAGAGAATAATCCTTTCTTTAGATCCCGTTAGCTTATTCTGGTGATCAACTGCAAATGAAGTCATCAGTCTTGAGCCACCCTCTCCTTACCTAGAGAAAAACATAACAAGCCTCATCCCTTTAAGAAGAAATGTCATTCATGAAGCTCTTCTAGAGTGATTGAGAAAAACTCACAGGTAAGCAGCAGTTAAAAGGCTTAACTGTCCTCCCTTGAAGTTATAACAATTCCTGGAAAAATCTTCCTGCCAGTGGAGGTGGTAAATCCCAGGTGAGGGACATCATAGGTGCCAGCCTGTCACTCCCCACCTACCCTGGCCTGCCTTCATGCCAGGCCCTCGGCACAAGCCCCTGCTCTTGCTGTGGTGCTCAGACATGCCAGGTACTCTCTGTAGAAAGGATCCTGCACACACGACTCCCATGCGTCGTTTCCCTCTGAGCACGCATCTTAAACAGTCCTTGTTCAGAGCAGCATTTCCTCTCCCTGCCTTCCTAGTGCATATCTTCTGTGTGCATCTTCCTCCGAGCACTTAGTTTAAAGCATTACTAGCTTACTCATGTGATTTTGTGTTTAAGGTCCGTTGCTTCCTTAGGATAGGGACAACCCCACCGGTTGTCCTACATGGGCCTACACAAAGTCTGGCACGCAACATCTGCTTGCTGATTTACTGAGTTCAAACCACAGCCAATAAAATGAAATTGTTTTTCTTTTTTGAGGGCAATTCTGACACATGCATTTTTCCTTGCAAGTTCATGCATGTATGACAGCTTGTTGATTTTCTAAATAATTGTTTAACATTTTACTTGGAACAAATTTCAAACTCAAAAGAAGTTTCAAGAATAAAAACAGTACATAAAAAATTAGAATATTCTTTACCCTGACTCACTGATTTTTTTTTTTTGGTACCGGGGATCATTTGTGTATTAAGAATCAGCTATTTGAGGATTTTGGTTTCTCCATCAAAAGATAACTTACACACCAAACACATGGGAAAAAGATAGATTATTCAGAGACAGAAAGGGAAAATACGAGTACATTTGAGTTTCAAGCTTCCATAATTTAAAATGTGGAGGAGTATATTTGAAAGAACTGAGTATGTATTTGAGCTCACAAAGCTCCATCACTGCATCCAAAGGTGTCCTATAAGCATTGTGCTGACACTGATGCTACCCACATATTTTATTCCGAATGTCCCATTTATAAACAGAGGTTATAGCTGTGCAAAGCACAGTGCGTTAATGACATAAAGAGATGGTGAAGACTCCTCACCAGTACTTTGTGAGTTCATCCTGTCTTTCAGCAGCACATCTCCAAGAATTTGACGATAAAATACCAACAAGTGAGAACAGCTCATACTTCCAATCAATGTTTCTGGCAGGAGACTATTACAGAAGAAAAAATGTATTCAGTGAGCAATTCCCTCCAACCCTACCTACAGTGCTTTCTAAAACTGTATTACTTTAGTGAACAGTTCCAAGTTTTGTTTCATTATTGGGAAACATTTTAACAATTGAAAGGAGAATTTCCACTAAGGTGGCCACAGTAAGCTTCACATATATATTCTTTTTCTTTTCTTTTTTTTGGTACTGGGGATCCAACTCAGGACCTTGTGCTTGCAAAGCAGGCACAGTGCCACTGAGCTAAATCCCAGGCCCCATCAACCACATATATATTTGAGGTGTGTACTTTCATTTCAGCTGTGCTGTAATCCTTGTGCTTCCATTTTAGCATAAACACCCATGTTAAATGTCAAATAAAAAGAAAAGCCATGGATTACGTGTTTCAGAAAGAAAAGGACTAATGAGCCACCAGCTTGAACAAAGACATGCGGCTGCCATGCCTGATGCGGTGGGTGCCGAGGAAATGCCAGTGTGGCCTGCTCATGGCTGGGTGTGACGCTGGAGGGTGTCACAATGAAGGACACGTCCTGACGGTGTTATTTCCTAGCTGTGCGGCTCTGGACTAATTACCTACTCTCCTTGTACTTTCAGTTCCTCATTTGTAGAATGTGAAGAGTGTTATCTGCAGTTCACGTTAGTAAAAGGATTAAAATTAGGTAAGGGCAGTGCCTAAAGCAGTGCCTGGTATATAGTAAGGACACAAAAATGGAAAAAAATTCAATATTGAAGTTGCTATCAGTTTAGATTATGATAATTTTGGGATGTGCTATGTAATACCCATGGTAACCACAAATAAAATATCTACAGAACATACACAAAAGGAAATGGAAAGGGAACAAAAATGTGTCACTGTAAAAAGTCAATCACAAAGGAAAGTAATAGGGAGGAAATGAAGGACACAAAAAGCTATAAAGCATAAAAGAACACAAGTAACAAAGTGCTGAAAGTAAGACCTTCCCTATTGGAAATTACTTTAAATGTAAATGAATTAAAACTCCAATCAAAAGATAAAAATGGGAAGGATAAAAAATAAAATTCCACTAGATGCTTTCTATAAGAGACTCTAAATATAGGACATTCATAAGTTACTTCATCAAAGAGACTTACACTTTTATGTTAACCTTTAATTTTAATTTCTAGAAAATCTTAGAAGGAAAAATGATGAGAGGGATCGCTCAGACCTCCAGCTGGTTAGAAGAGAACAGACAGAACATGCCCACTGTGCTGGTGTAAAGGTGATGGGCTCCGTGGGTCGTCAGTGTCTGGGATGTAGGTTAAGTGTCCTCCACCACACCCTGCATTTCTACAAACACTAAAAGTAGAGGACAGCTCTCCTACCACATTTGTATCAAATATACTGTGGGCACAGAGACCCAGAAATCCAGAAATCATCTTTTTCTAGCGCTGTCAAAATTCCAACTGAGATTTCAAAGACTGGCTGCAGGGGACCAGCTTGCTTCCCTGATGCCACCACATGCCTTGTCGGGGTTCGTGCTGCGACTCCTGAGGGCTGTTCTACACCTGCCTCTGGTCCCCAGCCCACCCAGGCAGTCTTCCTGCCAGACACAGGGCTCATGGTGAACAGCCACTGACTTTGCCAGGGGAAGGGAAGGGCCTTCCTTCCTCCCATTTGGCCTTTTCTCCATGACTGGAAGGCACCAATTTGGACACAGTGAGGGCACTCCTTTCCTTCTGGCCCTTTCCCACCACATGATGCAATGTGGCTTCACTTTTTAAAAAGATTTCCTTCAGAGAAATCTCCTGTTTTTCCAAGCCCAAGATGACCAGAAAGTTCCAGGCTATTAAAGGTTTGCTGAGCTGAAGAAGTAAAAAGCTACCCCTCTCTGACAGTACCAGCTCTGCTGGCAGAAGTGGGACGGATGGAACAACTGGGCCTGTCAAGTAATACTCTTGGTTTATTAGTTTTTAGCAACAATATAATGGAGGAACAAAAGAGAAAAGATGGAATGGATTGAAAAGGCAAGGAAAATAAATTCATAGCAAATTCATACATAGGTACCCATAACCTACTCCACAGCTCGGTGTTTCTTGGCATTCAGAATTCACAGAATCTAAATTTGGACCTTTCCCTCAACAGGGACTTGGAAGCAGGCCTTGGTCAAATCACACTGGTTAAACCCCTTTGGAAAACAGCTCCAAAATTAGAAAGACAAGTTTTGGTGAAGCAGAAGCATCTATCTGCTTCCGGTCAAGGAGACAGGGTCACCATGATCACAACCGACTCCACAAAAAGAGACTGCTGGGCCCCAAGGGCAAGACCTGGGGCTCTTTCCTGTTAGAAGAGACAGGTATGCACTGGCTTGTTCACATTTTCACAGGTTTCCTGCCATCCAAAGGGCCCACACATGTGAGGCTGCTGGCTGGTGAGGATTGCCTAAAGCCGAGCAGCAAGGATACTGGGAAAAGGGGCCTGACCCAAACTAACTGGGCTCTCTGCCCTTGGCCTGCTCCACTGGTGTATCCTTAGCACAACAGACAAAACCTCCTATTCTTCCTCCTTGGACTAGACAAGTTTGGCCAAGCAAAGGTGAAGTGGGGCTTGAGGTGGGGTGCACCTTGGAAGAAGGAGAGGGCTGTGGTGTCATTACCTGCATTCTTCCATGCATTTTGAGGTGGCAGGCCAGGGGAAGGGAGGATGTCAGGTGCAAAGGCTCAGAGGTGCAAGGTCCTAACATTCACCTGCAGGTGCTCAGCCTCTCACACATACCATGGCCCACACCCCAAAGCCACGTTACAGGGCCCAGGGCCTCTGGTTCCACCATGGCCTGGCCTAGTTTCTCTGAGAGGGCAGCCTATGCCTGGGTCACACCAGCAGGGTGCTCCAGTCTATACCTGATATTCTCAGGACGCACCTTTAGTGGAGAGGCACTTCCAAGATAGCTGCAAGACTGTGGGCCCGGGAAGAGAGAAGAGCACACACCAGATGGGCTGGGGAGGTCAGGTGCATGTGTACACCAGTAGGAAGAGCCCCACTTGGAAATAACTTCACAAACATTTACTGGGCACCTACTGTGTTCTGTAATCAAACAAGTGCCTCCATCCCTGAGTGCTGGAGGACAAGGTCTTGGAACCCTTCTTTCAAATCCAGCACATGCAAGGAGGTTCCTGGAACATTCAGAAGAATGGGCTGCCTTCCTGACCTCTGTGCTATGCAGCCCAATTTGATTTCAAGATTGTAAAAAGTATCCAAGAACTGGCATGTGGAGCCAAAGACATGGCATTAAGAGCTGTCCTTGACAGACATGCTTGGCAGTGTCCTGGATTCTCAGAGGTGAGCGGTGGGGCAGCCTGAGAAGTGGAAGAATGAAGTCAAATGTGGTTTTTCTCTTACAAAGACAGCCACTGTGCTGGGTTTTCATCTTGAAAAAGAACACTTTTCCAAGGAAAGATCTGCCAAAAAAGGGAATTTACAGGCTCTAAGAACATCCAGGAAAGACAAAAAAAAAAAAAAAAAAAGCCAAGAGAGTAACTAATACCTAGGAGCACATTATTAATGGTTACTGAAAGATTTAACTGTTAGTAGTGTAATTATAAGATGCACCTCAGTATTAGAGGTAAGAACAAGGGATATTTAACCTCAAGATCTGGAATGACCAAAGCAACCACTCAGAGGGGTGCACCAAGACTTCTTTCCCTACTTCTTGGTAATCTGTGGGTAGCAGCAGGCCCTGGAAGGACCTTCCCTACATCCAGCTCAGCCATGCTCGGCCTCCGCCCTGTCCCTGGGGCACTGTGGGAAGTTGCTTTCCTCTCCATCCTCCCAATCCTGCAAAGTCTGCTTCTACTCCTCCCTGACCCCATCAGTTGAACATAACATCTTCATTAAACAGATTTTACAATACAGCACCATCTATCTACCTGGCATTATATTTACATTTATTGTTATATATAAAATAATTCTTTTTTATATGTAAAATAATTCTAATAGTACATAATGATGGTTAACACTAGTGCTTTGCTGAGTGCCATGAATAATCAATACGAGGTAAGTGTTTTATATGCTTTCTTTCTATTAAATTTTGTTACAGTTTTATGGGGTTTATATTGATATACCTATTTTTTTCAGAATAGTCTTACTATCATAATGGTGGTACATAAATCACTTTTAGCTCTAGTGTAAAAATTAAAAGAAAAAATATTTAAAATAGCTGCAATAAATTTTAACATACAAAATACAAAGTTGTAAATTTTAATGTCAATAACATAAATGTGGAGGAAATAAAAAGAAATAAAAGGCACTCAAATTGCAGAGTAAGAATAATTGTCTGTTTTTGGATGACATGGTCTTATAAATCCATTCTGAAGGTTGAGAGATGGTTAAAAGTCTAAAGGGCACTGAGTGAGAAATTGGTAAATCTGTGATTCCACTCATATAAATGCTTCTTGGAGAAAGCATAAATTAAACCCACCATGGGAAACCACTACTCACTTTAAAATATGGCTAGAAGAGAAAAAACTGAGAATGCAAAGTGCTGTGAAGAATATGGAGTAAAGGAAACTCACATACTGTTAGTGTGAATGGCACAGGCATTTTGGAAAAGTTAGGTAGCTTGTTATAAAGTTAAACCAAAACCAGATGACCCAGCAATCCCACTCCAAGGTTATTTCTACCCATGAGAAATGGAGGCAGACGTCCACACCCAGGAAACTGTATGCAAGCTGGGCATGGTGGTGCATGCCTGTCTTCCCGCACTCTGGGACGCTGAAGCAAAAGGATCATAAGTTTGGGCCCAGCCTGGGGAATCAGTAACTTAGGGAGACCCTGTCTCAAAATCTCAGTATTAAAAATTAAAAAGAAGGCTGAGGATGTAGCTCAGTGTGAAGGCCTTGGGTTTAATCCCCAGTACTGGGGGAAAAAATCTTATATGCATGTGCTTAAGAGCCCTTTATTCATAATTACCCAAACTAGACACAATCCAACAACCTAGAGAATGGATAACAAACCATTATATTCACAAGATGTAATACTACCTAGAAAGAAAAGGAACAAACTAATATGTGCAGCAGCCTGGATGAACCTCCACTGCATCATGCTGAGTGAAAGAAGCCAAATTCAAAGGCCACTGCTACATGATTCCATTTATGAGAGTCTGGAAAAGGAAAACTGTTGGGAAATAAAATAGGTGAGTGGCTGCCTGAGGCTGGGTGGCTGGGGGCTGACTATCAAGAGATGTGAGTTAGGTTTTTAGAGCAAGGAAACTATTCTGTATCCTAATTGTGGTCGTTCTTACATGATCATATACATCTGTCAAAACTCAAAGAACTGTACACTAAAAAGGGTATATCTTACTGCATGTAAATTAAATCTCAGTACACCTGCCAATAAAAAAAAGTTCCCTGAAGATTATACACTGATAAGCCCCATTTATTCAAAAGTGTCTAAATTATGTATAACCAAATCTATCACTTGAGCTAACTAGTAAATAGAGTAAGTGAATATATGCTGTATTATTATTCCATTTCCTTACTGATGTTTGTTTTGTTTTGGTTTTTTGAGACAGGGTTTCCCTATGTAGTTCAGGCTGGCTTTGAACTCATTACATAGCCCACAATAGCCTTGAACTCTAGGAGAGTCTCAATTACAGGTATGCACCTCCAGGCTTAGCTCCCTACTGATCTTTGGCAGAAGAATTAATGAGGAACAAAACAACTGATAAAAGACTTAGTACACTAAGCAGGAGGAGAAGCCAGAAGCAGCAGTGGGCTACAAATGCTCCCAAGTGCACGGGAGAGGCGAGCAGGTACCAACCTTAGCATGTTTCTTGTTCTTTGGTTCAGAGACCTCAGTTTTATCAGAAGTTGAGGCTGCCTTCTCATGGTCAGCATCTGATGGAAAACACTGCTGTGTGCTGTAAAAATAAATCAAAGATAAACCTAAGAAGTTTTAGTGTTTGGGATAGAGCATAATAAACCAGGTGTTTGAAGAGAATGTACCACCAGTGTGCTACAGTGTATGACAGGCAAGAGTCCCCTCGTGCTCTCAGGGAGCTGAGGGACAAAGACTGATGTTAATGCCTATGGACCCAGAAAGGGACTGGAGTGGCCACTTCACCAGATGTGGCACAGTGTCACTGCTGCCAGCTTACCAAGGGGGAAAGCAGGAGTTTAAAGAGCACACGTGGCTCCAGGTACAACCAACTGCATACCAGACCCCAAACTCCTTCCTGTTCCAAGCAGCTGGGATCCCAGCCCTGTGGGGACAGCAGCAGTGGTGATGTCCTGATCACCAAGGACAGGAATGTTGAGGAATGCAAGGGAAGCTCCATGAGGCAAGGACCACAGCCATCTTACCTTTCATCTCCCCATCCCCAGCACACTGCCTGGCCAATAGCCATAGTACAAGGTGGTCAACTTCCCAGGGGCAGTGTGGCCATGCTCTCACAGTGCGGCCACATCTACACCCTTTGACCTGGCAACAGGGAAGCTCTGAACCAGCCTGTCCTATCTTTAAAAGCGTGAATCCAAGTGAAGAATGCTATGGAAGCTACCACCTTGGATGAACCTGTGATGTGTACAGGCTTTACAGAAAGGGAAGCAAGACTTAAGAGCTGTACCTCTCCTGGACACAGAAGGGTCCACTTCCACGCCTTTCTCGTAGGGAGTCCCACCGTTCAACAAGAGCTCGTAAGTTCTAGAAAAGGAAAACCTGCTATGGTGGGTATGCTTCATGGGGATTTTGTGAACACTGGAATCAGCAGTAAGATATATTTTAGCAGATATTTATAGACATGATATTGATGTCTCAGTGACAAAGGGAGATAGCAGTGGGTCCCTATTAGGCACCATCTAGGTCAACAGTCTCTTTCCTCAGTACAAACTGCAGAGAATATGGTTTGTTTTTACATAAAAGAGAAAAAGATTAATTGACATTATTTGATGTTAATGACAATTAACAACTGCTTTGAATATATTTTCAAGTGAATTGAATCATTATTGGAAACAAAGCCATTATGAATCTCTATTGTTTCTAAAATTTAAAAGTGATGTGTATAGTGTTATTAAAATTTAGATGGCAAAGAAATCCCTCCCCATCTTTCCTTCCTACTTTGGTACATCTCCTGCTCTATCTTTTTCTATGCAAAGGCAAACAAATATACAGGATAAACACAGTGAATTTCAAAGCTAACTCATGCTCCCCACCAACCCCGGTCCTGGGCATCTAAAGCAGTGCTTCCTGTAAAAACTACCACTGCACCACACCCGAAGCCCCACATGCTTCTGTTTTCAAGTTGCACACTATTAAGTGCAGAAAGTTGAAAAAGGCCCCTTTAGGGCTGGTGATTTAGCTTTGTAGTGCCACTGCCTGCCTCGCAAGCACAAGGTCCTTATTTCGATCCCCAGTACCAAAAAACAACAACAAAAGGCCCCTTTAATCCAACCACACCAGGGCCCAAATTCTGGTCCAGTTTACCCACACCCACCCACAGAAGCTAACAGATAGTTTCTAGTGAACAGAAGTGGAGCTGCAGTATTCAGGCTGTTCTGTGCTTACATTTTGTATGCTACACCCTGGAAGCATTTCTATATTAGTATACACTGCTCTACTTCACTTAAAAAATGCATATGATTTCACTTTTAGAAATATGGAGATGTATTTTCCTTATTTCTCCCAGTAAGTACCACTAAAAGCCCCCTGAACATGTTCTCTAAACAAGCCACAAGAAACCTTGGTTTCTACATCCACCCACGCAAATGGGGCACCCCTCCCACTCCTATCCATGGGGTAACCCTGAGACAAGAAGCAGTCAGGACTTTTACCTTTGCATGTTGGTAAGGAGGCCACATATGGAGTGCTATTGAAATTGATTCTCCTAATGAGCCTTTGGGATCAGAATCACCTCCCCCCATTAAAGATAGCTTATGTTCAGGACTTAAAACATTACAGACCACAGCCTTGAACTTTAAAATTTCAAACTTGGGATCTTGCTTACTATCCACTGCCTGCCCGCCCACCTATGTCTCCTCTGTGAATTTCCTGTTTAAATCCTAGACTTAGAGCTTTATTTCCCCCATTTAGAAATTCAGATGATCCTGAGGTCCTACAGGTGGGACATGGAGTCCGTAGTAGCAAACTGTAAACATATTTAAACTTTAGGAGCAAAAGGCAGACTGGAAGCAAATATTTGTGTTAAGAATTCTGTTGTTCCTCAGGACCCTGGGCTTAGCTTTTCCACTCTGTGAAGAGTAGGCTGCATTGGCAGCTCAGGGAAATGTGCCAGCACATAGAAAATTACTGACAGGGCATTCTCAGCAGCCAGCCAGTGCAAACATCTCTAAAACACCGACTCTATGTGTCATTTCCTCCTCCCCAGGGTGAGACTGTGCGGGATGGCCTAATAAGGTACCTTAAACAACATTCAAGTCAACACTGAAAGCTCTTCCCCCAAAACTTGTTGAAATGCTAAGAGAACCAACCTGAGGCACACAGACCCTAAGAAATGAACTTGTACAAAATTGCTTGTTGGCAAGGAACACACAGCCCACTTACTTGGCTGGAATAGGAACACCGCTGGCATCGAACAGCTTCAGAAATGCCCAGCCACAACTTAACTCTCCTCGTTCACCAGTTGACTACAAAGTAAAACAAGTATGTGACTTGGTGTCTGCACCAGTCAGATGGAGAAGCACACACCAAGTCCTCTGCAAGGGACAAAACACGTGTTCACCAATAGTTTTAAGCAGGTCTTCCCCAGAAAATACAGCGAGACCTAACAGATGTCCACCTCATTTGCAGGCCAGATGTTAAAGACGGTACTTCAAGTGACAAACGTGTTTTGTTGAAATCGCTCTTGAAAAATCCTTAAACCTGATGAGGTGGCCAGAGCTGCTCTTGGGTGTTGAGTGCTATAAACCTTTTGTGAACTTCTCTCAAATCACACTGATACCACTTGGTTTCACTGCCAGGTAAAATGCAGAATTGGTCACTCAAGGGCTTTTCTGCTCAGAAGTTTATCCCCACTGTCAACTGGCAAAGGCCACTGGGGCTTGAGGACCTGCTCCTTCCCCATCCTACCTATTTGCAATACACATGCATGAATTTGTCTTAAAGAACTGTAGTGGTAATATAGCACCACTAATATAACCTCTCTGTGATGACTCTCTGGGTTACTGGGGGCCAAGTCGTTTATTATTTTTATTATTAATCTTATTATTATTATTGAGACAGGGTCTGACTGTGTAGTTCAGGCTGGCCTCGAACTGCACTGATCCTCCTGCCTCAGCCTCCTAAGTGCTGGAATTACAGGTGTGAGCCATGGTGCCCAGTCAATTTTGCATATAGTTTTTTTTTTT
>NW_004624749.1:1702924-1760867 GCF_000247695.1 Heterocephalus glaber | reverse complement strand
AGACTTTGTTTCCATTTTTTCATTTTCTCATATTAATTCCATTCCCTTCTTTCCTTTCCCCTACCCCTCCTACTTCCCCCCTTCCCCTTAGCCCCTTTTCTTCCTATTTCACATTATCTATTAAACGTATTAGTCCTTATTTACATTTTCAGTTTCTCACACTAGAGAAACTATTCGATATTGTAAGGCTGATTTTGTGGGAATATTTTTACATTATTTCAAGAAAACTACTTACAAATAGTAATGGGAGGCATACAGGAAAGGCTGAATTTTAAAACTAAATATTAAATATAATGTTTATATAGAGTTTCACAATTCATGGGCCATTTTCACAAAAAAACTTATTTGACAATATTGAAGTAAATAACTGTGATCTATAGTAGTTAGTACTTTTGTAATACTTCAGTTTATGGCTTAGGAAAATGAATTTGAGACAATATAGTGAAGGTTTTATTTTGGCACGGGGATCGAACTCAAGACCTTGTGCTTGGGAGGCAGGCGGCAGCACCACTGAGCTAAATCCCCAGCCCATTGAAGGGTTTTTTTTTTTTTTGGTAATTTCTAATCAGCTATTATGTGGTAAAGCCAGAACTTGTCTGCTGATCTTTCAACCAGTACTTTTCCCTTAGACATTCACAAAATACCTATGTGTAAGGTAGTGCTTTCTGGGGGAGGAGTGGGATATGCTTGTTTCTTTAGTGATTACTTCAAACACAGATGTCTTTTTTTTTTTCTTTTGTGGTACCAAATAGTAGTATCTTGATGTTTATGACTTGTCTAGTATCCTTTTTATTTATTTTTTTGGTACTGGGAATCAATCTCAGTCTCGTACTTTCCAGGCAGGTGCTGTGTCTACTATCCATTTTGCTAGATGATTTTTTTTTTTGGTACTGGGGATCAAACTTCGGACCTTGCGCTTGCGAGGCAGGCATTGGAACTACTGAGCAAATCCCCAGCCCTACTATCCATTCTGGATTATAGGTAAATTCTCTTTGGGCCTCTCTAAAGAACCAGGAAACCCCCCTACCCCCAGGATTGAACTCAGGGTCTTCCAACTGAACTACATTCCCAGTCTTCTGCTTCACCCTCCCAAAATGTTGGGATTTCAGGTATGTGACACCATGCCCAGCTACTTGCTGCTTTCTTTCAAAACGTAAAGTCCCATTTTAAGGGATAGAAAAGGAAACTAGAATGAGGAAT
Organism: Heterocephalus glaber; assembly: GCF_000247695.1. The sequence continues at coordinate 1,759,667 of NW_004624749.1, read as the reverse complement.
TATAGGTGATCTCAGAATGTGTGTACATAGATAGGTGTCATTACCTCCTTTGTTTTGTTTCCTTTTTTTTTGAGACAGGGTCTCACTGTGTAGTTTAGACTGGCCCTGAACTCACTGTGTAGCCCAGGTTGGCCTCAAACTCACACAGCACTTCTCTTGTCTTAGCCTCCCTAGGGGTGGCATGACAGGCATGTGCCACCATTCCTGGCTTCTATGTTTTTGTTTTTAGTTTTCTGGTACAGGGGATTGAACTTAGGACCTTGTGCTTGTGAGACAGGCAGGGCAATACTGAGCTAAATTCCTGGCCTTTTTTTTGAGAGTCTCATGTAGGTCAGGCCATCTTCAAACTTTAGGGATCTTTCTACCTCAGCCTCCTGAATGCTATGTGCCAACATGCCCAAGTCCAGTCTTAAAATATGCCCTAAGTTGCCCAGGCTGGCCTTAATCTTGCAAATTTTCAGTCCTGCCTCATCTTCCATAGTAGTTGGGTTACAGGTATACCATACCTAGTTGTTTTTCTACCTTTGTCTTAATGAATACTTTCAAGTTAAAGTTGTTAGAACTTTTAAGTGGGGCAAAGGTTGGCATGTATGTGATTCATAAATGTTCCAAAGAGCCTAGAGGAACAATAGCCAAAAATAGTTACTTTTCCTGTCTTTGGATCTCATTGTATAGTTCAGGCTGGCCTCGAACTGCACTGATCCTCCTGCCTCAGCCTCCTAAGTGCTGGAATTACAGGTGTGAGCCATGGTGCCCAGCCAATTTTGCATATAGTTTTTTTTTTTTTTTTTTTGGTACCAGGGATCGAACTTGGGTCCTTGCGCGCAGGCGGTGAAATCACTGAGCTAAATCCCCAGCTCTGCCCAGCTAATTTTAATGGTTTTGAAATAGTTAAGTTTGGTACAGATAAGCAAATTTAACCTGCCTGGCAAATGCAAGGTACTGAGTTTGATTCCCAGTACCAAAAAACCAACAAATTTGAATTGCCAAAGTCTTGCGTTCATTAAATATTCATACTTAATCACACTCCTAGGAACAATTTTGTGCTGAATAGTATCAAGTAATAATAAAAGGTTGCAGGGGTCAGGCATGGGGGCACATGCCTGTAATCCCAGCACTCTGGAGGCTGAGGCAGGAGGAACACTGAATTGGAGGCCAGCCTGAACTGCATGGTGAGACCCTGTCTCAAAACAAAAAACCTCCCCAAAAGGTTGCTGATGAAAATAAAATGCAATAAAATGTCACTGGGTACTGTGGAACATGCCTGTAATCCCAGCACTGAGGAGACTGAGGTGGGAGGATCGCCCTGAGTTCGAGGCCAGCCTAGGCTGCCAAGCAAGACCCTGTCTCCAAAGGGGGGGAAAAAATTCTAATTTATCATCCAAATCAGGACACCTTGAAAACAAAGGATACTAATTTATAATTTTGCTAGAACAGCTGGCATAAACTGATTGTCCTGGGTGACATGCTTGCCCTAAAGCAGTGATGGTGAGCCTTTTAGCCCTTTCAGTGATAGGCTATCATTGCCCTAAGGGCATCCTAGTTAAGACTTTTTTTGATATGTAAAATTCAGGCTAGTCTTAAACTTCCTAGGTAGCCTAAACTGAGATTCTCCTGCCTCAGCTTCAGCACTGGGATTATAGGCATACACCACCAAGCCTTGTTTAGTTAAGGCCATTTGTTAATACATACTTTGTCCTTTATAAGCATGATACAAGTTTCCTAAACTTTGTCCTCCTTTTTACAAGAGATATCTTACATTTAAGTCCCCACAAATTTTTCTTTCTCAGGTAACGTTAAGCATTTGGCAGAACATATGGTAAAGGAAAAGTGATTTTTTTCTAGCCCTTTCATTCCTCAAAAGGGGAATGAGAAAAGTGGAGGAGAAACCATTGGTAGTTGTCGCTGCTCCAAGTAGAGCCTAGTGGGATATTTGTCTGTCTGTTGTGTAGTGTCAAAGTCAAGTATGTTGGCTGTGTTACATCTTTTGTTGTTATGTCTACCTTAAGCTAGTTTTTTCTTTAAATATGTAGTAGACTTAGATGTTTAACAAGTGTCCTAAGCCTAGAAACTTTCCTCCACATTTATTATTTTTATTATTAATCTTATTATTATTATTGAGACAGGGTCTGACTGTGTAGTTCAGGCTGGCCTGAAACTCAGTGATCCTCCTGCCTCAGCCTCCTGAGGGCTGGGATCGCAAGCATGCACCACCATGCCTGACAGGAGCCAAGTTTATATTCTACACCTCTCAAGCTATTATTAGAATGTGCAGATGTGGATTTACTAGCACAGCTCACACCTGCAGGTTCAATAGTTCATGGACCTTGTTAACCCACGTTTCTGGTGTGCTCTTAATAAAATGATCGCTCTGCCAGGTCCTTTAATAACTTACAGTTTCAAAGCTAAGAGCACTTGGGTTCCTGCTTGCTGTTTGCTGCCTTCTGACTGCCACTTCATGGACTGTTTCTCCTCTGTAATGCCCCTCTCCCCTGCCACCCTGCTTCAGAGTCAGTTGAGTATGGAATAAAACCTCTACAACTGTGAGATTTTTTCATGTCTTTGGTCCATGACAGAATTTCCCTTGTTGGCAGTTATCCTTTGAGATGTGGAATCATAATGTATAAAAAAATGGATAGAAAAAAGAAAGAAAAAGAAAAAAGAAAATCACCACCTTGAGGTAACTTTCTACAAGGCAGAGAGTTAGGTATAAGGCAAAAATAAAGGAAAATTGAGACTAATTATTTTATGAAATGGAGGAAAGAGGAACTGAATAAAACAATCTAGAGCTAATAACAAAATTCATATTGAGGCCAGCATCTGGAAAATAAAATGCATTAGGAATCGGTGGCTATGATTCTTCAACCCAAGAATCCATTAGGATGACAGAAAGATGCTAAAAACAGGTGAAAACAAAACAGGAATCCTTGCAAGTTACAATGCAAATTACAGAAAAAGAAAATATAGGTTGATATACAACTTCTTCTCACAAGAAATCAAGCACTATAAGAAGTAAACAAAAAAAATGTTGGCAACATGCTTTAATTTGAAGCAGTAAAGGCTAGAGAAATTGTGTTGCTGTGAAAAGACAAGATATACCAATAGAGTTCTGCTGCTTACAGCAGTTAAGGCCATGAAGCAGCATCTGCAAAGAAGGCACTTAATCACATTTGGAGGGCTGTGTAATAAGACATTTCCAGAACTGAGTGTAAAGAAAACTCAACAAAGGATTACATATAGCCAAAGTTCCTGGATTTAGAGGTGAGCTAAAGAGAACAAAATAAGAAAAACTGGTAGTTTGGTTTAGTTTCAAGAGCTATTTAGAATAAAGTGTACGGAAAGTCACCATAAAAAAAAAAAAAGCTAAGAGCACTTGGTCCCTGGAGGACAGAGGTGACCGAGCCCTGAGCTAGAATGCTTCTGTCACTTTTATCACTTTCTACACAGTCCCAGCCTTTTTAAATTGTCATTCTTTAAATGCATTAGTATTTACTAGTGCCACAAATGCAAACAAATGCCACTGAGAAGGTAGCACTATCTAAAAATTAAAATCACTGTCAGTCTCATTCCTCAAGGGATTAAAATTCTATTACACAGAAGCCTTCTAGTATTTTAACTGTAAATACAGACATATTTCTATCACTTCCCTTTCAACTGGGAAAGCTTTATCTTTCAACTGACATACATTACGAATATAAGAAATTCCAAGTTCAAACAATATTCTGAGGTCTGGAGATGAAGAATTGGACCTGATGAAACAATCACCATCGAGCAAGCAGGGCAAGATGCCAGTAACCTGCAATGATAAAGAAACCAAAGTTACTGACAAAAAGGAACAGTGGGGTGGACGTTCAGCCCCATCCATCTGTAAATGGTTTATGCCTTTGCATTATGGTAAAGGTCTTTTAAAGAAAATAAAAAGCAGATGTACTGGATCTATCTTCTACACCAATTATTTGAAATAAAAACATTTATTCAAGGGAATACTGTTACTTTCACTTCCTTTTTGCATCAGGCAGAGTCACTGTGAAACAAGTATTTCAAGTGGGTCCCAGGGGTAATAAAGCATAGTCTGCATACATCACCAGCTATTTACTTAGCCACTGCTCTGCATAAACAGAAAGATGCATGCACACCTTTGCTTAGCTCTCCTGATGCCTCTCTTATAAATCTTCCTTTCCCTTTTGCTCATCCCTTCCTTTTCCCTAGACAACCAAATCTCTGCTTCTTGCCTAAATAGTCCTACTCATCCTTCAAAGTCTACTTTCTCTTCTACAAAATCTTCTCTGGGGATAAGGATAGGATTAACCTCGCCTTCCTGGGCTCCAAAGCACTCAGAACCCCATCACAATTGCAGTTGGCAAGTGATGCTATCCACAGTGCCCACCCCAAGGGGCTCCTCTAAGGCTTGAACAAAACACTGCGCACGGGGCCCAGCACAGGGCCTGGCCGGGGCAAGAGCACCACAGATAGAGGGAGTTATCATTATTCACAGATGTGCTTCTTCTCTACTAACCTGCAAACTCCCACACACCCAGGATGAATGCCTGGCACTTTACAGAGGCTTAACTACACTCAACAAGCATTATATACTTACTCATCCTCCCAGCAGCTCATCTCTGTATTCTGGGAAAGCATTAGAACATCCCACCCTCGCAGTTCACACACACAGACAATAGACTTGTGCAGGGCTATGCCAGGACCTGAGGCTTCTCCCTGGGGGTGGGGGTGCAAGGTCACCCTGCACTTGCAGGAGCTGTGTGAGGAAAGAGGACATGCACACACAGTGAGACGGCCAGGCCTTGTGCACGGCCTGTGTCCCCTTGGGAAACCTCTACCAAGTAAGTAAAGTAATAAAACCTTCTAACGCAATAAGAGGAAGGACAATTAAGAGTTTTCAGGGTGCGGTAACATAAGCACATTAGTTGTGGGAGGGAAATAAAATACTAAAGTAACAAAACCTTGGTGGTAGAAATCAAGTAAACTAAACTATACACAATTAACGCTAGATAAAGAACATAAAGACACATCTGATTCACTGGTATCCACGAACCCTTAGTGGTGTGAAACACCATCCCAGTGGTGATGGTCCCTGGGTGTCACCTTTGATTTTATCTGGAAAACACAGCTTTCGGCAGTGCAGTGTGAAGAGGTCATTTTTGAAAAACACCCCACTTCCTAAACTTTATCTTTTTGTTTTCATGTTTCATCAAATGGGTATTTTCTAAAATTGACATCCATTGAATGAGATGATTCATATGAATTATAATGTGGGTGAGTCAGGAATATGAGTAACTTTTTATCTAAGGCTTCAAGGAAGACTAAAGAATTTAAAGATTTAAATCTGGGCCCGTATATCCTGTGCTACATCTGTCACACCGATCTCAATGGTGGAACACTTAATAGGAGAAAGAAGTTCATCTCTCATCATATCCACTCAGCAGACTACCTACCTGGGGAGAAAAAGCCCATGTTTTGGGCTTTTTAGGTTGCCACGTGGCTCGGACTGTATGAATGTTGCTCAGGACCTGAAATGAGATTTTCCCATTTGAAATCATGCTGTAGAAGGTTCTCTAAAATATTACTACTTCCAAGTCCTGGAGTGTTAACAGTGGGAAAGGGGAGCTCTCATTTTTTATTTCATGCAATTCTGTGATGTTTTTGTTTTAGCATCAAGTCCAATACGCATATAACTTTTGAAATAATTAGTGAAAAACAAGCGTTCCAACATTTATTAATAAAACAATGAAGAAACTAATAAAATGAATTCAGACTTGGACCCTTGTACCCGTAATAAATTGTTATAAGTGAAATACTTAAGAGCCGAGAGTGAAATTTCAGATAGAAATGGCCTTTTAAGAGATGTTGTCCTTTGCCCTGTCACTAAGACAGACATTGCCATCAGCTGGGATTCACATCACATTTTTCTTCAAGATTCTAGGCCTACAAATTATACTTTTCCTGCAATTTACCCTTATGCAATGCTACATGCGAGAGATTCACTCTGCAGTTTACATAAAACAGTGAAACACAAAAGGAGCCAAACTTTATGTAAAACTTTATGCCAAATTCTGGAAAGTTATGGCCAATTAACTTTGAATTGACTTTATTTTTTAGAGAAGTTTTAGTTTAAGAGAAGTAAGCAGAAAGTACTTATTTTTTAATTTAAAAAACCAGAGGTACAAATGGCAAACGTAGGTTCCAGCAGAGGTGGGTGGTACAGCCATGGGGCCCTGTTGTGTTAGTCTCTGCATGTTTTGGTGTATTTGAAATAGTTCACAATTTAACAAATATTGATAAATCCAGTAAAAATCAGATTGGGATATAAAATGGAAATGAAACAGAAATTGGAAAGAAGTAATATTCTAAGATAAGAAAGATTCTGAGTGTGAGACAGGTTTGTCTTTTATTTCTTTTTATTGGCATAGATAATTAGGTGATATGTTTTTTAATAAGTACTTAAGGGTTTCAATTAAATTTTAAAAGGGTAAAACATATGATGGTGGTTAACTATGAAACATGTCAAACATACCAGACTAGACAAAAGAACCTTATAGGGAACAGTCAAATGCTCTTCACCCAAATTCTGCCAACAGCTTTTTACTATCCCTGTTTCATCATACATATCACCTATCCACCCATCAATTTTCCTTATATTCTGATGTACTGAGAATTTACAGACATTACTAAATGTCTCTGCTTTTTGCCATGCATATTATTAACTAAAATTGAGTCTGTCTAAGTTCTTGTTTGACATAAAATCTAACAATGAAAGTCACAGTCTTATGTTTATTTTTGTGTGATGTCAAGGGAGGAAGGTGGCTGCCTAGGGGTCACAGGACCCCAAGAGTGACTCAGTGGGTGCTATTAATGGAGGCATGGGGTGGGGGTCTTCAAGGCTATCAGGCTCATAGTCAGAGGCGCCCCTTCCCCTGGCGGGGACAGAGGCCAAGTGCAGCACCAGGGCTTCCATGCTCACCTGGCAGTAATGAGGCAGCTCCCTGCTTCCCCTGACAGCCTGATGTCAAGTTCTGGTTAAATAGAACTTTGTAAATTTTTTTTTTGAGACAGGGTCTCACTATGTAATTCAGGTTGGTGTTGAACTCACTGTGTAGCCCAGGCTGGCCTCAAATTCCTGGTGATCCTCCTGCCTCAGCCTCCTGAGTGCTGGGATCATAGGTGTGTGTCACGATACCTGGCTTTAAAACAGACTTTAAGATCCAGAAACTCTTAACGCCTCCAATATCCAGAATCCAATAAAACACCACTTATCTTACCAAGAAAACCAGGAAAATCCCAAATTGAGTAAGAAAGGTCATTCAACAGACACTAACACTAAGACAATGTAGATGTAGGGACAAAGATTTTAGAGGAGCCAAATAAAAATATATTAATAAATAACTTTGGACATGCTTGAAACAAATTTAAAATATAGGAGGAAATACAGTCTTAAAAACTAGGAAGTCTCAACAAAAAAATGGAAGATATAAAGAATCAAATGGAAATTCTAGAACTGAAAAATACAATCAAGACAAACCACCCCCAACTCATTGGTTAGACTCAATAGCAGAATAGAGAAAAAAGAGAAAATAACCAGTAAAATTACAGATAAGAAAATAGAAATTACACAATCTGAAGAGCCGAAATAAAGTAGGGGAAAGACAGTAAGACAGACAGACAGACAGAAAGAAAACCTCAGGAACCTGTGGGATTATAACAGAAGATCTGACATATGGGTCATTGGCATTCCAGAGGAGAGGAAAGTTTGGAGTTAAGCATTTGAGAAAATAAATATTGAACAATCCCCAAATTGGGCAAAAAATATAGTCCCATAGATTTAAAAAGCTGAGCAAATTCCAATGAGGACAAACCCAAGAAATTCATGCCAGATACACCATAAAAGTAAACACAAAGAAAAGATGTGGGAAGCAATGAAAGAGAAACAACACCCACGTTCACCTCAGGGGAGAAATGATTTGAATGGGTTTCTCATCAGAAACCAGAGGCTAAAAGGAAGCAGCACGATATTTTTTACATACTCTCAGAAGAACTGTCAATCTGGAATTGTTAAGGAGCCTATTCTCAGATAAAGTTTAAGAAATCTGTCACCAGCAGATTACCCCAAAAGAATGGCTAAAAGAAATTCTCTAAACCGAAAGAACATGATTTTAAAACAGGAATCTCAGAACATCAGAAAGGAAAATGAAAACAGTAAAAATAGGAGTAAATACTATACATTTTCTCTTGGGTTTTCTAAACTATGTTTAATGGCTGAAGCAAAAATTATTATTATTTGGGCTTTTTTTTTTTTGGAGACAAGTTCTCACTATGCAGTTCAGGTTGGCCTTGAGCTCACCATGTAGTCCAGGCTGATCTTGAACTTGAGGCAATCCTCCTGCCTCAGCCTTCCAAATACTGGGATTACAGGCCACAACATTTGGCCGCAAACATTACTAAGAATATGCAACGTCGTTTTCAATGTCTGTTTGTCTCCTACCAGATGCTTCTGGTAGATGCTTTTTTTTTTTAAATACTGGCCCAGAATTTACAGGTGCGGTGTTGGAAGTGTTGGTCCTGGAAGTGGAGTTTCATTAATTAGTTTTAACAACTATGCTTTTTATTTGTAACTAGGCTTAGGTTTATTAAAGAAGCACTGAAGTAAACAGCATGAGGTGTTTATGTAACTACTAAGTATGTTCTATAACTTCTCAATTTGGAAATTGAATATAATTTAGTTTTATAAATTAACTTCTGATTTTGACATAAATTTCTGTCATTTTGAGGTGATATTAACAATCAAGTTCTAGCTTTTGTTTTAAGTTCTCATATATGAAAACAAGTATAAGAAAAAGTATCAGACGAGATCTAAGAGAAAGCAAGCATTCATCTGCTTGGTCAGTGGCGACACCTACTGGCTGCATTATGGAAGAGGTTTTGTGCGGACAGTAGGAACGAGGATCGTGATTGTTTTACTCCATGGCGGGGGAGTGGGGGCGGGCACGGACGGACAGGCATTTTTACTATGCTGGGAGCCTCCGGATGAACGGAACCAAGCCCACGTCAACTCACTCCTCCAAGCTCGGTCCTCTGCTAGCGCTGCTATGCCACTGAGCCAACCAAGCATATATGGAAGCGTGAGAAGGCCGCTCTCCCTCTACCCTCCACGGAGGTCATCACAGATTGTGTTGGCTCTTTCCTCTCACATCTCTCACCTCCATCTCGCTCTTCTAAACTGTAAGCCCACCCCTCACTTCTCACGCTTACGAAGCACCTGCTATGTCCCACGTGCTAGCCTAAGCGTGGCCCTTCCACTGCCCTGACCCAAGGTGTCTGCTGGAGAAGGAAAGCGAGACAGCAAGGTGAAGGCCTGGACCGAGCAAGTGTGGAGCCAGGGTTCAGCTTAAGCAAAAAGGCTCCAGGTTTTTTTCTCCGGAAGATGACGTTGCCGTCCTTTGACTGCCATGCTGTATACCCCAGCTGCCCATGGGCTATTAATAGTTGCGCTGGCTCTTTCACTGAAAACCTGGTCACCCCTCAGATCTCAGCTCAAGCCTGTTTCTGCTGGAGGCAGCTCTGACTACTTACTTAAGAACTCTTTTCTAATGTAAGCATATGGGCTAAAAGTTTCCCTCTAACAATGCTTTAGCTGACATCTCACAAGGTATATACTGCATGTTTATTTTCTCTACAGTACAAAATATATTCTACTTTCCCTTTTAACCCGTTGATTTAGAAATTTTTAAATTTCCAAATATTTAAGGATTTTCTAACTTACCTTTCTGTTATTGATGTCTAATTTAATTCCATGTGCTCAAAGACAATATATGTATGGGTTTCAATTCTTTCAAATTTGTGAGGTTTGTCTTCTGATCACCCATCTATCTTTGTTAATATTCCTATGTACTTAAAAGACAGTATACTTTACTATTTTGAGGTGATGTACAAATAAAATAGTAATTCAATTTAGTTAGCTGATAAGTTATTTGATTCTTTTACAGCCTTACTAAAATATTCTGTCAGCTTGTTTATATCATTGAGAGAGGAGTATTAAAGTTCCCATCTATAATTATGGCTTTCCCTATTGCTTTTTTCAGTTCTACGCATTTTTATTTCATGTATTTTGAAGCTCAGATGTTGGCTGTGTACAGAGTTAGGGTTGTGACATATTCTTGATGAATTATCTCTCTCATAGTATATAATAACTACTCTGATGTTAGTGTCTTTGAATGGTGTATCTTCTTCCATCCTCCTTTTAACCTACCTACATTTTTATATTTAAGGTGGCTTCTTGTAAGAGCATATAGTTGGGGCTTTCCCAGTTTTTATTTGTATTTCCCTGATAATTTATTATATGTTCAGTGTCTTTTATATTCTTACTGGTTTGCCACGTTTTCTTTTTTTGAAGTCCAAGTCTTTTCCTCATTTAAAAACAGTTATCTCGGGCTGGGGATTTAGCTCAGTGGTTTTGCCACCTGCTACGCAAGTGCAAGGACTTGAGTTCGATCCCCGGTAAACAAAAAATAAATAAATTTTAAAAAACAGTTATCTTTTTGTTTTTTAGACACCCCAGACTTGCTCCTGACCATAGGGAAAATGTGTTCAATGTTTCATTGTTAAGTATGATGATGTCAATTTAGATTTTTTTTGTTGTCCTTTACAATTTGAGGAAGTTCCCTTTATTCCTAGTTCCTAGAGAACTTTTTGAAAATTATAAATAAGCATTGAGATCTTTTTCTATGGAATATATAGAATGGTTTTTCTATATCTATTGAGATGTTCACATGATTTTTCTTCTTTGTCCTATTAACGTAACAAATTACAATGACTGGTTTTCAAACATTAAATGTTGGCCACAACATTTGAATCGTATATACATTTGAATTCCTGAAAGAGATTCCAACTGGTTATGATATGTTGTTCTTTTTATATGTTACTAGATCTAATTGGATAATATTTTGTTTAGGGTTTAGTTTCTGTATCCATGAAGGATATTGCTCTTGTAATTTTTTATGTCATATTTTGATGTCACATTTTTCTGGCTTTATGAAATGTGTTGGGAAGCATTTCTTCTTTATCTACTCTTTGGAATAGTATGCATAAGATTGGAATTATTCCTTCCTTAAATGTTTGGAGGAATTTACTACCGTAGGCATCCGGGCCTGGAATTTTCTTTGTGAGAAGATATTTTTATTATAATTTTAATTTCTTTAACAGAAGTTACTTATTTCTTATCATGGAAATTTCAGTATGTTATTTTTTTTACAAAATTATCTATTTCATCAATGTCAAATTTATTGGCACAAAATTTATATGTCCCCTTACGGTTGTCTTAATTCTATGGAAGCTGTGATGTTTCTATTTCTATGTCAGATATTGATAACTTGTTTTCTTTCTTTAAAAAAATTTCTTGATCACTCTTATTAGGTATCTTTCAGTTTTATTAATCTCTTCAAAGAATCAGCTTTGGTTTATTTGCTCTTTATTTCATTAATTACTACTCTTATCTTTACTATTTCCTCCTTTCTTCAGCTTTAACTCACTGTTCTATTTTTAGCCTCTTAAGTTGGTAGCTTAGATCACTGGTCTTAAATATTTCTTCTTTCTAGTATATGCAATTAGAGCTATACATTTCTATCTAGCACTGTTTAAGGTATGCGTCAAGAAAGATACATTAATTTTTTAAAAGCCATTCAGACTTGTTTGGTACTGTGTAAAAAGTAGTTTCCCAGAAATCAGGGAGAACTTGAGTGAAAAAGGACACAAAGAGACAGACAGTGACGCTCTATATCTTGATGAGGGCATTGGTCATACAGGTGTGCACATTTGTCAAAAACACAATGCTGTATGCTTAAGGTCTGAGCCGCATACAACACTAGAAGATAAGCACCAGTGCCTCTTAGGTGAAAAACAGTCTAAGGCTGGGGCGGTTAACTGTGATGGACCAACATCGCACATTTAGTGACTGAAAGAGGCAGGGGCGAGACCTGCATCCTCAGAACCACTGTGGCTGCAGCACATACACAGTACACAGATGCGGAGAAAGACTAGAGAAGAGAACACCCGTTCTGGGTAGTGCACATTTACCATGTGGCTTCATCAATATCATAGTGCTCCTCCCCATTCTGGTGTGCCCAGCCATCCGCGGGAGCTCACCCTGTTACCGTCGAACACACAGAGGCGCACGTGCCTGCTGAGGACCTGAATGCTCGTTCCGGGGAGAGGAATCATCTTACAGCTCCACAGGGTCAGGACCAATGAAACATGGCTGGGTCTTGACCTGATCTGAAACAGGAATTAGTTATAAAAAGTTTATTTTTGTTACTTATAGTACAAAGCCATTTTCCAAAGTATCTTTTGTAAATGCAGCTTAAGAAAATACATAGAGTAAAAAAAGACAATAAGGAAAAGTTATAATACTCTGTTCACTTAAAGTCAAAACTAGTCATTTCAGGTAAAATTTTCACAAAGTTATATTTGGAATAGCTGCATTTTTCATAACTACTTAAAAGCTGCGATGGACAGAACAGGCAGTAGTAGCAGGTCCAGCATGTGGCTGACCATGGAAGCCCCATAGTCCCATCTCCAGGTTCACTCTACAGAATTCGTGTAAGTGTAGGTGCTTACCATGGCACAGCAATCAAGAAACCTGGCATCAATATTCCCCAGCTAAATGCTTCTTTTTTAAAATTCCAAGCAATTATCTACCTTGTTCTTTGATTTCCTACCTGGATCTCTTGACAGAGAATGTACTGACTAATTGATGAGATTATTCAGATCTATTTCACAGACAAGAGGTCAGATTATGAATAAATAAATTGGCATTCTGGCTTTTTACTTTTTAAGAACACCCTCAAATAGTTAAACTTTATAATTATAAATAAATTTATTGTTGCAAATAATAAGACAGCACCTAATGGGTTGTCACCTTTTTAAGAAAAGCTGAATATTTAGTTTTCTGGGCATAAATTTATAAAATTAAATGTACATTAAACAGACCATATATAACATCTTTGTTGACTTAGAAAACAAGATACTTAATGCTAAGAAGGTTCCAGGTCCTGCTCAGGTTGGGAGGAAAAGGGATGCTGAGGTCCTGCAGCACCTGACCCCACCAACCTGATCACTTGGTCCTCTTACTCCTCCCTTAGACTTCAGGAAAGGAAGGGAGACAAAGGAGAAGGTAAATGGGAGGGCAGCGATGTGTTCTAATAAAATATTAAGAGTATTTTCTACTTCAAATACTGAAATAGCAACAATCCTTCACTTTGAGTCCTACCCTAAAAAGTATAATCATAACATTCTGCTGTTTCCTTCTTCCTATTTAATTAACATAGTATTGTGACGTACTACTGATAATGACACCTGTGTTCATCAGCTTTCGGTTGCTGTAACAAGTATCCAAAACCATCACTTTAAAGAACAGGACATGTCTGTTTTGGCTCCCGGTTTGTGTCCATGGTCAGTTGGCCCCACTGCTCCCAGGTACTGCACTGAGGCAGTGCATCAAGGTGGCCAGGAAGCAAAAGGGAGAGAGGAAGGGGCTGGGGTCTTGATATGCCCTCAACAGCATGCCCCTGTGACCTACGTCTTCCCGCTAGGCCCTGATCACAGGCTAGTAACACCCAGGGGACAATAGGGACACTTTTCCAAACCACAGCACTCACCAACATTTACTTACCATACATCAGGCACGGTTCTAAGCCTTTACATAGAAAATAATTCTCAGGGGAACTCTACATTGGAAGTATTGTTATCCCCTTTTTTACAGATGAAGAAACATGTAAAGAATGATTAAGATAAAAATCCAGCATCATTTCCTCTATAACAGTGAGAGAAAGAGAGCAATAGAGCAGAGAAACAAGACAAAGTCAAGGTGCCAAGTCCAAGTTTTGCCTCACCTACAAAAACATCACTTTTAAAAATTCCAACCTATGGGCCGGGGATTTAGCTCAGGGCAATGCGCCTGCCTTGCAAGTGCAAGGTTCTGAGTTTGATCCCAGGAACTGCAAAAAAAAAAAAAAAAAAAATCCAACCTAGAAATAATTCTGTTTTCTATAGCGCATCAATTTAAATTTTATATACTTCCACCAGGATGAAACCTGGAAAAGTTGTACCTGTACTGATCGTAACTATACTCACAGTGCTCGACTTGGCATCCCACACTAGGTCTCGGAAGGCCAGCTGCGATGCCGTGAGCTCTGGCTGTAGGAAGTAACTTGCTCGAAATTGATTCCCTGTAAAAATCATTCTTTCCTTTATTTTCTTGCAAAAAGAGGAATAAAATTTAAAACCCAACATCCATATTACTTCCAAAATGCCAAACTGCTTATTAGGAACCTGCTTTCTGACAGATGTTCAATCCAGACTTATTAAAACAATACAAAATTTAAAAAAATAAATAGATAAAAGATTATCTTAAAGTAGCTTAAAGAAAGGTCTTATAGAATTTTAGGTCAATAATATGCCTCATGATGAAGATGATTCATTCAAATATTTTTGTAAATTGCAGAAACCTGTAAGCATTTTGTAGATTTTGGGAAAAATATATATAATCGCTAGTTCCACTTAACACAAAAGCATTTTTAGCCTTTTTTTCCATAGTTCAGTTGTGAAGAATACTTCCTATAAAATCATTTATTCATTCAACAAATAATTTTAGAGTCCCTGCTCTGCCAAGTGGTATGCTAGGAGCTGGAAATAGAACGGTGAATGAGACAGATGTGTCCTCTGCCCTCATTAGCTAACTGCAGAGTGAAGAGGAGGGTGCCCAAGTGGAAGGAAGTAGGGGGACTGACATTGTGGTGGCTCCTTCCCCCTTGTAAGGTGGGAGCTACCCTGAGTCTGGAAGGCTGGGCTGGGCATTTTAGGGAGGATCAAGAAGAACCTTTTTAGCAGAGGTAACCTCAATGCAGCCCTTCATGGATAACTAAACAGTCAGGTAAACAGCAGATGCCTTGGCCCCCAAGATTCCCCTCTGAAAGGAGCTTATAGCCAAGAGTTGCCAATTACTGGGAATCCAAGACTGAATCAGAAATGGAGAGAAATCCAGAAAAGTCTCACTGCAAAGAGGAGCAGATAAAGGGAGTCTTTGGCAGAATGGGGCAAGGCTGGTTTTTAAAGGAGGCCATGTGAGGTGTGCAGGGAGTACCAATGGGGTAATGAGTCAGCAGGAGGCAGTAAGGGAGGTACAGGCTAAAGACACTGGAAGGGCTGATAATTAAAGGAGTCTTGTTTCTGAAAAAAAGAAAGAGGCAGGGACCCAGAGCACAGATAATCAGACTGGCCTCTGATAGGATCAGGGAGGGGTCTTTGCCTTCACAGGGAGGAGAGGAAAAGATGAGAACCAGTGAGAGGTGAGATTCAACATCTTCCTCAGCTTATTTTGGCTATGACAGAAAGATGAGACTCCAACCCTGACTGCTTGACCCCAGGTGTGCATGCTGCCTGACCCATGTTACCTTCCTCCAGCAGCTGGGAGAGCGTGGAGGGCCGGAAGCCCGCAGGAATGGCCCCCATTGTGGTCAGCACGTCGACAGTGTTTATCTGCTGAAGAGAGTGGAAACAAAATGAATCTGCTTGCTCTCATTCATGTTTCCTTACCTCTATAATACAAATACTTATAGACTTTAGGGGGAAAACAGTACAATGTGATCCCCAATTCCTGAAAGCAAGACTCATCCCTGAATCTTGCCCTTCCTGAGGACCTCAGACCCAGGCAGTGCTCCAGAGCAGAGCTCTATTCTAGACCAAATGCTTCAATGCATCCTTGACCAAAACAGACCCAGCTGTTCCGCTCCACCATGCACAGCCATCTAACAGAGGAGTGAACATTGTGACTGACACACACTGAAGAATTAAGGGAGTTTTGTGTATGTGAACACACACACACACACACACACACACACGAGAATGTCCTTATAAGGAAAACATGGAGTGAAACATCAGGAAGAATACCTACTAAACTACTAATAGTGATTGAAGGAGGATTTTAATTTTGTTCTATAATTTTTAAGTGGTAGAATTATAGTTAATTTCTTACTTTTCTGAGTTTGTCAGTAAATGAAATGTATTCTTCAATAAAATGACAGAAAATTCTGGTAGGATCAATGAGAATAATTCTAAGCCCTCAAATCATACCATGAATCAGATTATTTATTCTTTTTTTTAACAGAAGACCTAATGAGAAACATTACTTGGAGCACAGATTTACTGAATCAGAAATATGTGCTTATTCCTTACGTCCATCCCACACCTTGAACACTATGTAGGACCTATGCTTTCTTTCTAATTTTGAATCTGAATGCAATCAGAGCTACTTCATAATGATACAAAAACAAGGGACCAAATATATCTCACTTGTCAAACAGATAATAAGAGGTGAAATATGAGACATCATCAATAAGGCAGGAGATACCAACCTCTGAGATAGCTTTTCGAACAGCATTCCAACGGGAATCAGTTCTGGGGAGACAAAATAGCAAGTGACAGATTATGTGATTCATTCACTTAGGGAAGTGCATCAGTCAAAGAACAGAGTTCATCATCGTCAGGAAGTTCTGATAACTGAACAGTGTCTAGCTGAAACCAAGGTAGGCTAAGTGCACTAAAATATACTGCAAAATTAAAGTAGTAGTGATTGTTAAGCAAACAATAACATGAAAAGCTCTTACGTATAAGTTGTCTCCATTTCCAGAAAGTTTTGAAGGGATTTAGCTCAGTAGTAAGAGCACTTGCCTAGTATGTATGAAGCCCTGGGGTCAACTCCAGCACCAAAAAAAGAAAGACTGAAGGGAAGTCTTGTAAAAAGTTTCCCAAAGCTGCTCTGATGTCTTCTCCCACCCCATACCTTTGCTTCACTTCACTTCTGTCTGCTGCTTCATCTCCCACATCCACATCTTCTTCACTGTCTTCTTCACTTGATTCTTGGTCTTCTTTTTCTTTATTATAGGGCTGGAAAATCATTGAAATATAAAGTACTTTTCAATGAATGTAAAAATCAATCAATAAGGGCCAGGGATGTAGCTCAGTGGCACTGTGCCTGCCTCGTAAGCTAAAGGTCCTGAGTTTGATACCCAGTACCGAAAAAAAAAATCAATCAATCAATGAAAATCCTAGTACTTTCACAAATCATAGAAAGCATAGAAGGGAATTTAGACTATGATAGGGAAAAAGTATTTAACATAAAAAATGTCAAAGAAAAATGGCAAAGATTGAGGCAGACAGTTTTAACCAAAATAAATCCAGATGGAATTTATCTAAATGAAAAAATTAATATCAAAATCAAAGAAATATAAAAGTGTTAGAAGATACTCTTGGGATGAGGAAACCTTTTCCAATTATGATACCAAAACCCAAATCATAAATGGAAACACTGACAGATTTAGTTAATAAAAAAAAACCATGTAGCTGAAAGTCAACAAAGAAAACATTTAACACAAATTTCTAAGGGTTAATATTTCTATTATTAAAATATTACAGACACCCTTATAAATCAGTGAGAAAAAAGATTTCTAAAAATCCCCTAGAAAAAAGGCCAAAAGATCCAAAAAGGCAATTCACAAAGAAGAAATATAAATGGTCACACAACATATGAAATGATGCTCAACCTCATTAGTATAATGAATGCACTTAAAAACAATGAGATTGTGATTTGCCAATCACACAGGCAAAAAATTAAGAAGATTAATTAGAGCTAGCACTGGCACATGTATGGGGAAACAAATGTTGGAGGGGGGAGTACAAATTGGTAAAATAAATCAAGATATAAAGGTGTAAACCCTTTGAGGCAGTGACAAACATCAGGGATTTATGTAAGAGGAATAATTAAGTAAGTCTGCCAGATATATGTGCAGACTGATCAAAGCAGAGGCTGCTGGTTGGCCAAGGTCTAGTCTCCACCCCTTCCTCTCCAGCAGAATCCCTGACTTCAGCAAGCCTTCCAGGCAGCCAGGTGTTGCCACACAACCAGATGCTGGTCAGTAATTGGAAGTTTTTTGTGTAGCTTCTAGGAAACCTTCTTACGGGGGTAACAGTTCATACATTCCCTTTTTCCCTTTTGGTGCTTAGAATCTTTAAAAGATCCAGCAGTGGACTTAACAAAAAGAGCTGCCTCACATGTAGCTACAGATTAAAGATCAGAGAGGGCCTTAACCAGTGCTTAATTGTCTGTCTTCACACTTCTTCCACTCTTGAGAGAAATGGGCTGGAAGCTAATTGTAGCTTCTCTGCAATGATTACCGGTTGGAAACGACCTAAGTGAGACCAGAATACCTGCTGCCTCTCAAAACCTGATCCAGACCTGTCCTGTGCGTCCAGCAGCCCTTTACTGCATGTGGCTACTGAGTCATTCATTTTAGTCCAGATTGAGATGTACTGTAAATATAAACCCCATACGGGCCTTTGAACTTAATATAAAAAGTAAATAGCTCAATACTTTAAACATTGATTGTATAATGAAATATTTCTGATATATTGGATAATATAAAATATATTATTAAGAACAATTCCACTTATTTAATTTTGCTTTTTTAATGTGGGTACTGAGAAATAGAGATTTGGTCTCTGTTCCTGGAAGACACAAACCGTGGAATTTCCTGAATGACAGGGTGTTTTCTTATCCATCAGGGGTCCCTTGCAACCATTCCAGTGGTTATGCTAACAGGCAACTCTAGTTGGTCTGCAGACAGTTTCAGGGAGAGGGCTGGTTGCCAGAGGACCCAGCCATGGAATTAGAAGACATTGAAACTTTCAGCCCTGCACTCCAACCTTTAGGGAAGAGAGAGGAACTAGAGATTGAGTTGAGCACCAATAGTCAGTGGTTTAACCAATGCAATTAATTGAAATAAATTAAACTAAATTAAAACTCCTACATGAAACGGCTTGGAGATCTTCCAGGCTGGTGAACACATCAAGATGCTGGGAGGGGGCCAGGCCCACAGACGGCATGCAAACCAACCCAGCCAAATACCTTGCCCCATGCATCTTTTCGGTTGAGCTGTATGTGAGTTGGATCCTGTATGATAAGCTGGCAAACGCAAGTGCAATTTTCCCTCGAGATCAGTTCCAGGACCCCTGTGAAAACCAAAACTCAAGGGTGCTCAGGTCTCTTCTATAAAATGGTCCAGAGGGCTGGGGATTTAGCTCAGTGGCGCCACCGCCTGCCTCACAAGTGCAAAGTCCCGGGTTCAATCCCCAGTACCAAAAAAAAAGGTCCAGTATTTGCACATGACCAGTACCCACTTTCCTGTATACTCTGAATCATCTCTAATTACTTATAATACCTAACATCATGCAAATGTTAGGTAAATGATTGTTATACTGTATGGTGTAGGGAATAATGATAAGAAAAAAGTTTGTACATGTTCAGTACAGATGCAATTTATTTCCTCAAATATTTCTGATATGTTGGTTGAATATACAGATACAAAATTCTTGGATACAGAGGACAAACTGTAAAGTGTTTTCCTGAGTTCTGCGAATCACCATAGTGAATTTCAGACCCCAGCAGAAAGGTGGAGGTGACTCCTGAATTTACAGACAGTCAAAAGGACTGGTGGCTTCTGAGGTATAGGACTGGCACCTGAATGTGGTGCAGTCTGGCAGGACTGAGTCCTCACCTGTGGGGTCTGTGCTCCAGGAGCCAGGGTCAGAACCCAGCTGAACTGCTGGGCACCTGGTTGGTGGAGAAACTGATGTGGAAAATGACATATATCTTTGGTGTTAGAGAAAATCTCACACTTGTTGTCAGAGGTGGTATCAAGAAAAAAAGACCCCTCAATGTGGTTACTGGAAGACTTAAAATTCCGTAGTGGTGGGCATTTGAATTCTCCTGGACAGCACTAACCCAGACAGATGTTTATATTACTTGGCACAGAAACTGATTGTGCTACATTAGGAAATAATAAGAAATAGGCTACAAATGTGCTTGCACCCTATGTTCACATTTGAGTAAGAGTATGATACAGCTGGAAGTTAACACAAAGTTAACTGGCTATGTTTTACAGTAATAATAAATGTCTTGTTATGAACAGCATTAACTCATAAAGCTTCATTGTGAAAATGTTCCAGGGCTCATGTGCATAAGAGCATTTCACAGTGCCCAAACCCATCAATACATAGCCAGTTTTCCACACTCTATCTCTAAAATTAAAGCAATTCTGCATCTCTTAGCTCATTCACTAATCAACTGAGCAAAGAATATACCTTAATGTTTTATTAAAAATGCAAATAACTGAAGGAGAAAGGAAAGGATACACAACAAAGACTCACCTCCACGTAGGTTTTGGGAATAAGACCTTCATTTCCTTTGGCATTCTTAGCTATCCACCAACCATCAGGCTTTTTTTCAATTATAAGGAGAATTTCCCCTTTCTTAAGGCAAAACAAAATAAAATTTAAAAAGAAAACTCAATAGACATGAGTATTACTTCATTAGTAATGCTTCAAAATGTATGTTGGAAAAAAAGGTATTTTTCTAATCCACTGGTTATCCTAATTTTTTTGGTACCAGGGATTGAACT
Organism: Heterocephalus glaber; assembly: GCF_000247695.1. Next base: position 1,739,148 of record NW_004624749.1, on the reverse strand, counting down.
CAGGTCCTTGCCCTTGTGAGGCAGGTGGCCGGAATCTCTGGCCCAAGCTTATCCTAATTTTTTTTTTTTTTTTTAGGTACCAGGGATTGAACTCGGGTCCTTGTGCTTGCGCAGCAGGCGGCAAAACCACTGAGCTAAATCCCCGGTCCCGCTTATCCTAATTTTTATCAAAAGCTTCCCTACCACCTTACCCTAAACCTACATGACTATAAATATAAGTATAAATAAATCATTCCACAACGTTGCTTAACACACATTTGAATCATATGTGAAATCATTTTCAAGGCCACAATCCAGCAATTGGATTACTGTATAAAATATCTTTGAATTTGTGAATCTCTTTGTAAAGTATCTTGCAGAAGCACCATGTAAATCCCTGAAGAAATCAATTGTGTTAAAAATTAAATCCTATTTTGAAGCAAAAAATAGTATTTTCCCAGTATATCTATCCACTTAATTCATGTTTTGAATAATACTTGTCCATGTATAAAAGTATAATTCAAATTAGAAAAACAAAGAATTTCTACTACTGGGGACATTCAAAAGTAAAGCCTTTCTTAGAATATACATTATTGTCTAATGTTAATGGCATTTTCTGGGAGAATTTGAAAATAAAATCTTATGATTTTATTAAATCATAGAATTCTATTAAAATGTATTAGTTGTACAATATTCTTGCATATCTTATTAATAGTCCGTTATTAAATGTTCAGGTAAATAAACATAAGGACCACAGTTCATATATTCATTAACAGTTCTTTGGCTCATTTTGCTAGCAGGAAACAGTCTCAACCCCCCTATCATCCTTTTTATTTTTGTTTTTCTGAGATAGGGTCTCGCTATGCAGCCCAGGCTGGGCTTGAACTTGCAATCCTCCAATCTCAGCCTCCAGAGTGCTGGAATTACACATGTGGCACCACCACACCCATTTTCCAACCTCTTTAAAAACCACAATCTTATTTTTCCATCCCACTTCCCATTTATATGTGCACAGGCCAAGCAACCATAGATGCAGCTCCCTTACCTATCTGAGTCAACAGGAAGAGGTGCCGCTTAACAGCACAACAGAGGCGCCCTGCTACCTCTAGCTAAGCACACTGCCTGTCTCAGCTGAATACCTCCATACCTACGACAATCAAAAATAAATTATAAAGTTCTGCCCCTCATTGAGAATTATCAACACTAAAACTATTTTTGAAACACTTTAGAAGAGGTTAACTTTAACGACAGAAACTCACATTGCTACTGCTTATAAATGATAATTATTACTTACTTAAACAGACTGAGTCTTAAAAATCTTAAAATCAGTAATATGTAATACAGATGTACAAAGCTGGGCATGGTGGAGCATGATCACCATGAGTTCGAGGCCAGCCTGGGCTACACAGTAAGTTCAAGGCCAGCTTAAACCATGTAGTGAGACCCTGTCTCTTCCCCCCTACCCCCATTACAGGTGTATAGGTAGAGTTTTCTTAGTCTGCTAAGTGTGCACAGCTACCCTTAGGTTAAGTTTCAGGCTTCTTCTATTCACCTTAAATGTAAGATCCCCAGCTTCCTGAGCAGTAAAATCTCCAAGAGCAATGTATTCTTTATTTGCTGCTTGTTTGAGAGATTCATCTTCCTGTTGCTCTTCCTCCTCTTCAGATTCTTCTTCCTCTCCAGCACTTTCTTCACTGTTTTCTTCTTCTTCGTCGTCGTCGTCATCGTCATCGCCATCATCATCTTGTTCTTTAGTAGAATCACTATCTTCCTCTTTTTCAGTAGGTGCACCTGTCCTACAAAAAGCATTTCTATGAATAGGACCACTTGAAACAACATACGAGAACAGACCGAATATGAGCAGAATTCCTGTATGTAAAAGAATTGCTCCATATTTAGAGATGGAAAATAAAAGAAATAAGGGGGAAGTATAACTAATGGTTTCCACTATCTAGCTGAGCAGGTGTGCCATGAAGGACCGAGGGTAGGACTGTATCTGAATAAGGCATGTGAGATGGCACAACATGAATCAGACTTGAAGCCAGGAAGCACACGATTCCAATCCTGGAATTGTCCATTCAGCAAATGCTCCTTGCACAACATTACAGGGCTTATCACACACGTAGTGGGTTTAAATTCTGGTTCTATCTCCTTTTCCTTGGATGAGCTTGGTAGGTTTCTATAAGCTTTTCATTTCTCATTGTTAAAGTCAAGATGATAATAGATCCTGTTTCCTGAGGTGGTCACAAGAATTAGACAAGTTAAAACCTGCAAAAGGTTAAGAACAATGCCTGCCCAGGGCTGGGGATTTAGCTCAGTGGTTCTGCTGATCCCCGGTACCAAAACCAAAACAAACAAACAAACCCAAAAAAACCCCACAAAAGAACAATGCCTGCCCACAATAAGCTTTCCATCCAAGTCGGTTATGCTGATAATGATGCTGCAGGTCAGGTTCCATGTAAGACATGAGGGATACATAGGTGGACCCATGCTAAAGGAGCTTATGTTGAGAAAGTCTAGGAAACAGGTAATTTTACTACTGCTCAACAGGTACTACAGTAGAGGCATGCCCAGGATGCTAAGGAATCAGACAAGAGAAACATCCAATCAGGCTGCACAGGGGATCAGAAAAGGCTCAGAATTAGGTCTTCAGGATGAGTTGGAATTAGGCAAAAAGAGTAGAAAGAAGACAGAGGGAGAGGAGAAAGGAAGCTCAAGACCAGAAAATGTTAAGTAGCACACAAATGGTAGCCCTAGATAAGGCCGAGAAGAGGTAGGGAGAGTGGATTCCCTGTGCGACTTATCTTCAAGGTAAGCAGTTTCTACAGTGCAGGAGGGAAAGCGTATGGTTTTCACTTCAGAAATGAGACCTGCCTCCAATGTGGGAAGAGACTGGAAGAAGGGCCCAAGGTGAGGTGGCTGTTGAAAGAGAGAAATGACAACAGTATGAACAAAGAAAACAGCATTTAGGAATGAAGAAAACAGGATGTAGAAGATGAGAAAGAGAGGAACCAAAGTAATACACAATAACTTGGAAAAGTCACTTAGTATCTCTGACCTTTATGTGTTCATTCAATATTCAGCAAAGTAACTAAATGCTTACTGGGCATCCAAGGTGTCACATACACACTGTTCTAGAATATCTTTGTTTAAAATAGGTGTAGGACTCTCATACAATACTCACCTAAACAGAAACAAAGACTGAACAGAAAACAATTTTTATACCATAAGAATAAAAATCTATAAACTATGACATATTGATTTTCAATATAACCCTTTCTTTAAGAGATTCTGCACATATTTTACATGGGTCAACTACTCTGAAATGTTGCCAAGGATAATGGGAACTTGGCATGGTTTTTCACCTCCATTAATGTTGATGTGAATTTAATCATCAATTCCTTCATGTGAAAACAACCATACATTCTGGAATAAATCTACTTGGTCACGATGTATCATCCTTTTGATCTGCCTCGCATTCGATCTGCTAATTCTTCCTACTGAGAGTGGGCCTCTGGTTCCTGAGGGTCTTGGGATTTTCTTACAGTGCTTTCTGTCAGGATTTGAAATCAATGTTATCTAATTGCTCATAAAGCAATTTGGATTCTTTTTCTATTCTCTAAGAATATTTTGTAATGTGGTATTATTTCTTTCTTGAATACTTGTAATAATTCACCATGGGGAGCTGAATCTGTGGAAGACTCTGGAGCTGTTTCTCTCTGATTCCCTTCTGTCTACAGTGCCTGGCTCTGTGATCACAGGGGCCTCAGCTCCCCAGTCCAGTGAGACTGCTTGTTCCCTGCTTGGGATCCGCCTTCCGATATCACAGTCTGTCCCTTACCCAGGGAGAAGGCCTGGGTGGGCAGGACTCAGTCTCTCCCCATGTCGGGATCCACCCTGCTCGCTCTATGAGTGGTGCCTGCAGATGGCTGCTGTGTTATTCTGCCCCGACTTCATTGCTGTTTGTGGTGGGAAGTCAATACAGTATCAGCTCTTCTGTCATTCTCCACCTGGGAGTCAGTGGAAATCCTAGAATCCCTGCATCTACCTCTGTTAATGTTTTTTCCAGGGTACAGTGTAAAAAGTTGGGGAATCGCATTTAGAGAGTCTGAACAGTAGTTGATTTTTTTGGCTCCCTAGAAATTGAGTTTTTTATACATAAAAGTCTTTGTAATTTGCAAAATCTATTATTATTAATCTTTCTAGCAGAAAAACAATGTATATTTCTGGTTCAAATTTTTCTTTTTCTTTACTTTTTTCTTCAAATTTTTAAAGAACATTTATCAAAGAAGGATTACATAAACAGTCCAAACCATTCTACCTCTTGCACATCAATAGTGACATTAAAAACATCATTCTTTTCAGATCTGTTTTGTTTCCCTAACTAGATTACGAATAATATGAGGGCAGAGACTACAATTTATACTTCTTTATAACTCTCTTGGGCTCTAATGCATTCATTACACATAATAAATAAATGCGGACTGGTTATACTGTTGCTGTCATTTTTTGTTTCTATACTGTTGTATGTCTTTATTCTGAATCAAATATAAAGACTGGTAGTGCAGGGCATGGTGGTGCACACCTATAATTCTGGCACTCTTGGAGGCTGAGGCAGGAGGATCACAAGTTTGAGCCAAGACTGGGCAACTTAATGAAATCTTGTCTCAAAATAGAAAATAAAATTTTTAAAAAAAGTTTGGGGATGTAGCTCAGTGCAAAGGCCCTGGATTCAATCGATAGAACTGAAAAAATTAAAAAAGAAATAATCTAAAGGAAGGAGGAAAGAGGCATACTTAGTCATATTTTCTTTACTTATGTCCACAGTGAGTTCTTGCAGTTGGTGGGTAAGCTTGTCCAGGAGGGCCTGCTCCTCTTCTTTCCTCTGATCGTAGTTCCCGACAGGTGCAGCTTCATCAGCCTACGGGAGAACACGGATCTAGTTCACTGAAAAATTAATTCCATTTCCCTAATCATATTTATTTTAAAAGAATAAAACAAAAAACTCCATTAAGTGCTATAAAGCAAAATAAATATCACTGTGAGATGACCTTTACCTTACAGAAATAAGTGAGTTAAAGAAATATGGTTCATGCAGCTGGAATGCAAACTTAATGAAAACTACAATGACACCACTTGTTTCTGGCTTTTCTTTCTTTTTGTGCTAAGGATCACAGATGCTCCCTGGTTAGTAAGGGATAAGCTGTGATGGAAGACTGGCTCTAGAGCCAGAATGACAGGGCCAGTCCCAAGTTCTGCCACTTACTGAAGGGAGATCTGTCTTGTTCACTCAGCAGAGCCTATTTTCTCATCTGTGAAACAAGAATAATTAAGTCTTCAAAGTTGGGGTCCATCTGCCTCCTACGTTGAAAATTTTGTGTCCTTGGAGAAATTCAGAAAAGCCCAGATGCAATGAGGATTCAGATGCGGTCAGGGAGATGACTTCGGGCACCTTCCACCTTAAGTCTCTGTGAGTCTCCAGGCCTAGGCACCTGGTTGAAGCTCAGGCTCAAACACAAAGGATCCTGAAGGGATCACCAAGGGCAGATTCTCATTCCCATCTCTGCAGGGTCACTGACACCAGAGCTGCTGCCATGTGACACAGGGACTTTGTCACCACTTACCTCAAAATCGGAGTGTGTGTTCTCTCCCCATGATGGGGTTAAAATAGAAACAGTTCTAGTCGGTAGCCCCCATACCTTACAAAGTACTACAATTTTTAAAATTAGCTTCTTCGGGCTTTCTGAGTCCTCAGTGCTGGGCAAGCTCATCAAAGCTGGGTTTATTTTTCAGTATCCCAAGTTCTGGCATTTCTGCCCTACAGCAGGCACGTAGTAACCTGTCGGATAGCTCTGCAGGTCCCTAATGCAAAACTAGGGACTCACCAACTTCACTTCATTCTCACTTAGTAAAAATATCTGAATAAGAAATTTTTCTGTAGTGTAACACTTACCTTCTTTAATTTCTGAAGAGTGCTTTTATTTTCATCTATTGCCTGTTTTAACTGAATACATCTAAATTTTTAAAAAGAAAGAAAACACATGGTTTACTATTGTCAGAACCAGAAAGCTATTTTATAAAATTATTCACAGACTCTAGGCAGGCAAGGCAATTAGCTATTGCATGAATAATGTTTAAAAATTCACATGTGACTGCTTTTCTACCCATTAGCTTTGATGATCCTTTATAGCAGTGATGGTGAACCTTTTAGAGACCAAATGTCCAAACTGCAACCCAAAACCCACTTATTTATTACAAAGTGCCAATGCTGCAATTAAACCCGAATATCTGATGCTCAGCTGCTGGGGCAGTGAGGCTCCTGTGCTGACAGAGAGGGCACTGCATGCCCACTGTGGCATGTGTGCCATAGATCGCCACCACTGCTCTATAGCCAAGCTCTAAGGTGCTCAGACAGGATAACCAAGGCTCAGAAAGCTTCTGTGACTTCAGGAAGAACACGGTATTTTACATGCTTGTGCATCATGACAATTCCATAGACTGAGGATGGAGCCACAGAGACACAAGTAACATGGTTACTAACTGTGTATCAGACCATTTACGAACAGCCTCATTTCAGCCTCTTAACCCTCACTCCAAACAGAGAGTCAGTTTCTAAAGAGACTCACGTGGGCCAGGCACAGTGGCACACGCCTGTAATCCTAGCACTCTGGGAGGTTGAGGCAGGAATACTGCAAGTTCAAGCACAACCTGGGCAACTTAGAGAGACCTGTCCCCCCCAAAAAATACAAAGATGGGTCTGTAGCTCAGTGTGAAGACCCTGGATTCTAAGCCAAAAAGAAAAGAGAGAAAAAAAGAGTCATATGTTTAGTCAGTGGCAGAGTCAGTGAAGGATTCTGCAGCTGACCTGTCCCCACCATGCCATGCCATACTCTTCCTTTTGAACTTGGCTTGTCCATATAGGCACAGTTAAGACAGCTCATAGAATTTAGTGTAAATCTTAGATCCCAAAGAAGACATGTAAAAATGACCCCAAATGGGCTACAACTTATGATGAGTCTTTAAAGGATCAAATACTTTTTCAGTATTTGGAGCCACATATATATATTCTTTTCTGCAATCATTTCTTATGTTATTTGAGTTTTATTTTTTCTTACAGATGTAAGTGAAATGAAATGGAGTAGGGTAAAAGGGGAAATGGGTCAAAAATCCTGTGTGAAAGGGGCAGAAAAAGAGAAGTGGGAACATCAAGTAATGGCTGATCCTGCTGTCATCTTCTCCTACCCCTCCTCTTTGCTGGTCTCTGCTCCCCATAAAATCTACATCCTCAGCCTCCAAAGTAGGAGGCTGGACCTGGGTCCTGGGTGGCCAAGGAATCATAAAAGCAGCAAAGTGGGTGAGGGGTGCCTCCCGTGTGTCCTCCCTTCTGAGGTGTGAATAGAGCCTTCCCCTTGCTGCTGTTAATGGGCTTTGTCACTGTGAGGAGCATCATGAACAACCTCAGGATGGCAGAATGGGTGGCACCACAGCTGGCCTTTGAGGATGTCACAAGCCATGGATGCACCACGGGGGACTGCGGACTTCTTGTCAAACAAGATTCACAATAAAAGCTGCTTATTTTGACAGCTGTCCTATTACTTGACCAAAAGAATCTTTAGTGAAACAGAGACTCAGAAATTTCACTAAGGAGCCAGAGTGGAAAACGAGTTTTATATAATACACTCAAAAACCACCAAATAATTATAATGATCTTCTTCATGGCTGTAAAATTATTAAATCATACACAGCTCAGATAGTTAAGACTCCTGGTTCACACACGATCTATGCACACACATATCTTCACTCCTCCTGAAACCCCACAGAAAAGGATAAGAACATTTTCAAAGGTAATAACCCCACATAGTGCAAAGAATGGAAGAAGGACCACAAGCCAACAAGGGGTGTGGACAGATTTCCCCAGTGTGAAAAAAGGCTGGAGGCATGTTCTTCTATGATAGAGGAAGCAGCCTCACAGGCACAATGGGGACATAAGCTGCCCTGCAGAAAAGCCCAGGATTTGGGTCAGCAGACAGGAGGTGTATCTGTCTAGGTTGACACATCAAGAAGTTCTACAGATGAAAAGATGTGCATGATGGCTGGGCTTTGCTATTTATAGTAATCAGGTATTATATACAGATATACACACAGGTGTAAATTCTCTTGTATAAATTAAATCATGTCCATAAATTTAAGCTTTGGAGATGGGAAATCAGTCTGAAACAATCTAAAACCTTTATCTCACTCAGGGAAGAGTAAAGATACTGATACACTCAGATTTAGTAAAGGTTCTTCTGTAATAAGTCTAGTGACTTTCTCAAAAGTCTGTTTACAGAAATCCTGAGCCTGTGAGCTCCTTTTCTATTACTTCACCCCTTTCTGTTCTCCTTTTATACCAATTATTCTCTAAATGATGATGATGATGATGATGATGATGATGATGATGATGATGATGAGTGACCTGAGAGAACCACAGTTGCTAAAGAAGTATCTTGCACACCAGGTTAAAGCCCACCCTCTTCTGGCATTGGGGGCTCCTCAGACTAAAGGCTGGTTCCCAGCCAATGAGAAGCCCTGCCCATGTGCAAAGAACTTCATTCCCCTTCAGGAGACAGCGCTAATAGGAAAGATGCCACAGATCAACCCTATAAGAACCCAAGAGAGCTCACTAGAATCGACCCCCTCATTCTTAAATAAAATGAGTAGCCAAGGACCACCACACATAATAAAAAAAAAACTAGGAACATAAGGATAAAATTTAAGATCAACTGGGTGTGGTGGGGCAGGCCTGTAATCCCAGGACTTGGGTGGCTAAGGCAGGAGGATCGCTGCAAGTTCGAAACCAGACTGGGCTACATAGTGAATTCAAGGCCAGCCTGAACTACAAAGCAAGACCCTTTCTCATTAAAAAAGACTAGCCAAAAATAGACAAGTAAGCGTTTGAGCCCAGAGGAAGCAAAGATGATTCAGATAACAGAGAATTTAAAAGCAAACCTCCTAATTGTGGAAGTGAGAAGGGGGGTGATTATCTGAAAACAGGAACATGATGCTACAGAAAAAGAACAATTTAAGAGAAGAAAAAACTACTAAGTTAACAATTCATGGCTGAAATAAAACATCCACCGAAAATTTACAAGAAGTCAAGAGAATCTTCCAGGTGTAAATGAAAAAGACACAGAAGCAAAAACTACCAAGAGAAGAGAGCTGAGGACCTGCCCATGATACTCACACCTGACTCAAAGGTGTTTCAGGAAGAAATGGACAAATGGAAGTAAAGAAATGATTTTCAGTGAAATAAAAACTCCTAGAGCTCATAAAAGACATGAATTTTCAGACTGAAAATACCCAAATGAATGCTGAGAGGATAAAAATGACACAGAACTGTACCATGAGGAAATTCCAGAACACCAAAGCTGAAGAAAAAAATCTCAAACAGCCAATTATCAGAGAATGATACTCAGACTTATCTGTACCACTGCATGCAAAGAAAACTGAATATCTTCAAAGGTTTAAGTAGATATTATTTTTAATTCTACGTCCTGCTAACTACTAATAAAACCTAAGGGCAAAATGACATTTTCAGGAGTTGGACACAGTGGCACACACTTGTGATTCCAGCGCTCTGAGGCAGGACAGGAAGTTCAAGCCCAGCCTGGGCAATTTAGCGTCATAGCAAGGCCTTGTCTCAAAAAAAAATTTCAGAAGGGTAGAGATGTAGTTCAGTGCAAAGGCCCTGGGTTCAATCCCCAGATACACACACACACACACACACACACACACACACACACACACAAAAGAACATTTTCAGTCTTTTTGCAAAAATCAACATGAATTTCTAAATAACTGTGAGGGGATCTTTTTATACACAGCTTATTAAAATAAAATTTAAAAACCTACTTTCCCCAGGGACTTTGAATTCAGCCTATAAACATTATTCTATTTTAAATCTAGCAAAGCAGGTACAATCACCTTCATATTTTCTTTAAACAATCAATCCTACTAATAATTGTAAATTAAATTTCGTTTAACATTTTTTTTGTTTTTGGTACTGGGGATCAAACTTGGGACATTGCGCTTGCAAGACAGGTGCCAGAACAACTAAGCTAAATCGCTGGCCCTCCATTTAACATTTTAAAAATTGATTTATATTTTATTTTACTTCTAGGTGTTTTGAGTAGCTAACTTAAGTAAAACTTTTCCAAATAATTCTAATAAATCATTTAAACTAATAGAATGAATTTCATGTTCTTTTGAATGTTATAAACTTTAAATACCCCCAAGACACAGATTACTTTAATGATGTTCTAAACTTGATTCAAAAGTATTAATAGTCTAATTTAATTTAGGGGATAAAAATGTCTATTTAATTTTAAACTCTTCTAGGGTTAAAAAAAGTAAAAACAAAACAAAATCACAGAAAGGGAGGGAAGGAAAGCAAGAAAAAAGAAAGCTTGAAATGATTTCAGTGTCTTAAATCTTACTCATTGAAATGTAAGTGCAGTGCCTAGAAATCTCATATAATTTAGCATACTTTACCTTTGGTAAATATCTTGCCTTTTATTGGGTTCTAGAGCTCCTTTCAATTGGCTTTCAGAAAACAAACTATCAACCTATGAGAAAGGGAAACAGTTTAAAATATCACCTTAGGAAATAAAATTTTATTTCTCTTTTTTCTTTCTTTTTTTTACTTTCTCTTTTTCTTCAGTATAGAATGAACAGTTTTAAACATAATAAATAATAAAGTTGAAAGAATTTTACAGCAAATATTCATCCACCCATAACTAGATTCTACCACTAACATTTTACTATGCCTATTTGATATGTCCACCCGTTAATCCATCTTATTTTTTACGCATTTCGAAGTAATCTGCAGTCATTAGTACAACACTCCCTGAACTTGGAGTGTCACTAACTCGAGTTCAATATTTGATATAAAATTTGCATACCAGATGCACAAATCTAAAGTGTACCTTTGCCACACTTTGACAAATGCATAACTTATATAACCCAAATCCCTATCAAGATATAGGAAATTACCTTAGAAAGTTCCTGTTGTCTCTCCCAGCAAATCCCTGTCCCATTCTTTCAGAGACAAACCTGTTCTTTTACTACTATATTAACTTTGGCTGCTCTTGAACTTTGATATAAATGGATTTACACAGTATATATTTTTGCATAAATCTTTCCACCATACCACGTGTCTGAGATACTTCCATATTGCTATGTTAGTTTATTCCTAATTACTAGGTAGAATTTACTGTATCAAGTGTACCATGACTTTATTTATCTTGACTTAATATTTTACAAGCACTCAATGTATCACAAAAGAAGCACACGCTTCTCTGGTTTCTTTTCTACAGATTATATGAAAAGATAGTGGATGAAAAGAGAAAATTTCACTAGTTTTTTCTCTATGCTTCCTATTTGGCATCCACCTGAGTGTTATTTACAAAATCACACACCCAGTGATGGGACCAGTTATCATAGGCATGACCCAAATAGGAATTGGATTCCTTGTCCACTTGGAAATGCATTCCATTTTTCTTTTTCTTTTTTTTTCAGTTTCAAGTGTCTGTTGTGGAGATAGTAAAGAATTAGCTAATATTATCAAAATGTCCTTTCCAGATACTCAAAGTATTAAAATGCTCCTGATTCCATTTGATCCACATTAAATAATCCTTGTAATAGTCTGTTTTATTTTTGCTTTAATAATTACTTTTATAGTTTACTTCTGAAACTTTTCCTGGTTCGTCTAATGTCCCACTAAATTTAAAATTAGATAAGAATCATATTAAGTCTACCAAAACTCAGCAAAAGTCAGTGCCCCATCAAATTTTACTTTTATTTCTACCAAAAGAGTATTTTCTTTTCATTGTGCGGCTATGATTTCAAAGTCACTAAAATTCACTAAATTTTAGCTGCCAAAGTCACTAAAATTTACCTGCCAAATCTTTTGTACATTGTTCAATTTAATTTATTTTTAACTGATACAAATCAAAAAAATTATAACTATATTTATGGGGTAACAAAGATATTTCAATACATATATACATTGTGTAATGTTTAAATCATGTTAAACATATCTATCTCCTAAAACATTTATTACTTCTTTATGGTGAAAACGTTTAAATTTTTCTTTCTTTCCCATAATGCTGGAGATGGAAACTAAGGTCTTACACATGCTAGGCAAGTGTGAAAACATTTAAATTTTAAACTTTTAAATAGAGTCCAAAACAGCATAAAATATGAACATAAGTAAATCTCTTATCTGTCAAAGAACATATAATAATTTTACTTAGTGGAAAAATATGTGGTGAATCACACTTTAAAAAAGTATACAATTAGTAAAGTGAAATACAAATTTCAGAATATAAATGAACAGTCCAATACTATTTACTTTTCTTTTTTTTTTTTTGGTACCGGGGATCGAACTCGGGTCCTTGCGCTTGCACAACAGGCGACGAAACCACTGAACTAAATCCCCGGCCCACTATATACTTTTCTTATTACTTATTTACTTATTTTTAAAATAAGCATTTAGTGCACTGAAAATATACACAAGCAAGAAAAACAACAACCGTTAGTATTTAACCACACAGATACCATTGTAGTATGTTTCCTTTCTGTATCTTTTCTGTTACTGAAATATTGTATATTCCATTCTATATCTCTAAGTTGCCATTTTATCATATTTTCCCTTCACATTAAAATTTCTTTAACAAATTTTAGTCACAGTATTATTCTATCCCACCCTAAGTTATTTATCCATTCTTCTATTACTGATCATTTGAGACAGTATTTTTTCTACTATAAGCAGTAATGTGATGAATATTTTTTTCGTCAATCTTTGTCCCAATTTTTCATTATTTCATACGGTAGATTCTTGTAAATGTAATTACCCAGCCCAGGAGACTGAATATTTGCTGCATTCTATCAATCTGCTGTCCAGAAACGCTGCACCTTATACACTGGGACCGCGGATGTGAAGTGCCTGTTTAGTCAACGTCCCGGGACTGAGTACTGCGACTTTTAAATGTTTGTGATCTTTCTGTCTCCTTTGCAGTGACTTGGTTATCTTTGGAAATTAATTGCTCTCTCGTGTTTACAAGTTACTTGTGTTTCCTGTGTAGTTCAGTCTATCGGATCGTAATGTTCTGACATGCTGAGACTATTCCTGACTTCTCCTGAGGTTCAGCAAGCAGTAAGGAGAGGGGCCGGAGGGCGGGCGGGAGCCGGCGGGGAGGACGCCGAGAGAGAGCTCAGACTGGGAGGGGAGGGGAGCTGTCGGGATCGAGGCTGGGTGCTTGGGTGCTGGGGTAGGTTACGAGATTCGGGAGGCTTCGCCAGAGGCTGGGGTTGGGCTGGAAGCGGCAGGGTCAGAGCCGGGTCAGGGCCGGAGACGGGAGGGGGCTCACTACCCGGGGAGGAGTTGAAAGCCCGGGGTCCCCTCGCCCGCCGCAGAGCCCGCCCTTCTCAGGCCCGGGCTCCTCGTGGCAACGCCCAGCTTACCTGTAGCTTCAGCTCCTGGCTGCGGCGCCGCACCACCTGCAGGGGATCGCGAGGCCGCCTGGCTAGCATCTTCCTGGCTGCTGCGCCGGGGCCGCGGTTGCTAGGGAAACCAAGGCGTCGGCGCGGAAGGTGACGCCATCGCCGCGCGCCCGCACGCCTCCCAGCCTGGGACCTGGGCCGAGGGGCGGGAAGGCGGCAGATGAGGTCTTGCGGCCACGTCACCGGGGCGTCCCAGGCTCTCAGCTAGGTCCTTGCTGCCCAGGCAATTACTTTTCCTTGCCAATCCAAAGGATCTGGGGACTGCCCCACGGCGCCGAAACACAGGTCCTACGGTACATGAACACTAAACGACATTCCTTTTGGGGGTAATTTTTGGCCGTTTGGTTCTTAGTGCCACTTTTTATAAACTAATCTTCCGAGACAATTTGAGCCTCTTAGGCGCTTTCATTACCTACAAGAACATTATGGCCCTCATGGGATGCCGGTCCTGTTGAATATCTCACTTAAAAAGGCAGTTTTTTATTCTTCGCTGTTTAGGGGTAATCGTGATATTTCGCTTCATTCTAAATTTACACGTTGTCCATCCTGAATTCTGTAGGGTGGTGGTGGTGGTGGTGGTGATTCGTCCTACAGAGTCTGAGGAAATTACGAGTTCTCATTTGATTCTCAGTTTACATGGACTCTCAGGAAGGTAGTCGTATTTCCCCAAGTGGGTCAGCACCCTCTAAATTCACTTCCCAAACACTACAGCAAATTGCACTTGAGTAAGAATGATGATCCAAGAAAATGTGGGGTTTTTTTTATTAAATGGAATACTACTCAGTCATAAAAATAAGAAATTAGAGACATTTGTAGCTAAATGGATGCAAACCATAAAGGTGCAGCTCACTGCACTTCTACATACTGAACACACTGCGTATAGCAGCACCCAGATTAAGAAACTGAACATTACACACACCCTAATAGTCTTCTCCTAGTTTTTATCACCCTCACCCCCAACCACCAAAGGTAAACACTATCTGAAGTTATTTTTTGTTAGTACGTTTGCACCACATAATGATCATGTGGTGGGATGGTACATGTACATAACACATCTTAATTCATTATGTCCTCTTTCCCCCTCCATCTCTTGGTTTTATCCTATGTTATAATGTTATAATCACACAAACTTATTTTTCATCCTTTTGGATTATATAATGTAATCATGCAGTATGTGTTGGCTTCTTGTGTATTTTCAACATCATGTTTACAAGATGCTATATTGTCTGTGATTTGCTCATTCTCATTGGAATTTTAAGTCAAGACTTGTGCATTCCTAGAGGCTAAACAGGAAGAGACTGCAGATGCTAGACAATGTATACTGGGATCAAGTCCTGGCGCAGTGCAAGAGAGAGATGTAAAATACAGCCAAGGCCAGAGAGAAGTCAGCCTGGGAAGGGGCCCCTGTCTCTCCTAAGGAAAAGTGAATGAGACAGACCCTCAAAAACAATGGGTTTCAGCCTCAGCTGAGCATGGCAATCACCGGGGAGCCTTAACCACTTACTATTTAAATACAGGATAACAAAAAATAGCACATTTTTGTTGTTTATAATAGAAAATATAAGTGACAATTCTATCAAATTCATCGATACAAGGATTGGTTGAAAAGATATCTGGGCATCTGCCCGAGTGATGCTAGGGGAAACTGTTAAGTGGTTAAAAATCCTAATTCCCAGGCCAAAATCTCTGGGAAGTGGCATGCAGGAATTGGTTGTTTTGGGGGTTTTCATATTAGGGACTGAACTCAGGGCCTTATGAATGCTGGGAAAACATTCTATCTCTAAGCTGCACACCCAGCCCTTTATTTTCGTTTTGAGACAGGGTCTCACTGTTGCCCCGGCTGGCTTTGAGCTTTTCATCTTCCTGACTCTGCCTCATAAGCTAGGATTACAGGCATGTGCGACATGTTACCTTTTGTGTGTGGTAGTGGTGGGAAGGGTACTAGAAATTAAACCCAGCGTCTTTGCACTGAGCTTATCCCCAGCCTTTATTTTTTTTTAACAAGGCCTCCTTAAATTGCCCCAGGCTGAGCTAGAATGTGAACCTTCTGCCTCAGCCTCCCAGAATGTTGGGATTACAGGTGGCTGCCGCCATATCTGGCAAGGGAATTAGTTTTTTTAAGTCTCCCTAGGTGATCATAATGGGCAGCCCTTTTGAAAATACAGCTATTGAGAGATGTGGGAATTCTCACCTAATGGTCTTTGTCTTACATGATGGAGAGGGAGCTCTAAGGAATGAGAAGTGTAAATTGGGAGGTTAAGGACTACAGAGAAACATACTAAAAAAACAGAAAGATACAGGTCACTATGGAATCTCTCCTGTACTGGGCCATGTGAGACAGGTAAAGTGTCTCTCTGGAGTAGGTTTGGTGGCCAAAATGAGAGAAAAAGCAGTCATGAAGGGTAACTATAGAAGTGGGGATGAAGTCTACTATTACGAGAGCCCAGGATGACTGAGAAATGGGACGGGGGGGTCAGACAACCAGCGGCCTCCAGAGTAGGCAGATACAGAGATGTGGAGGATATCAGCTCTCCTTAAGAAGTGTGTTTACTTGTTTAAAGAGGCCAAGTTCAATGTGATGATAGATCCAAGCCTGTTGGACAAGGTCCAGGGCATGGCAGAAGCAATGTCGAATGAAGCAGGTGGTCTGACGGACCCATATGGGGAACAAAAGGAGTCAAGGTAGAGAAGCAGAAGTGGGCCAACCAAGACACGTACCTGCTGTGACTAAATGGCAATGATAAATGGGAGTGAGGGCATGTATTTCCAAGGTATCCAACTGCCATGTGACTCCTGGCTCAAAACTTCCTGTTTCCAATTTGGCTAATGAAGTGTTATCTCCATGTGACAGCATTTTCTAGGAAAAAACCAACCACATTTAAATACAGTAAAGGTGATGGGTAATGTCAAGGGGAACTGCTCACCACTGACTGGGGAAATATGGATGTGGCATAAAGAAGCAGTAGGAAGAAAACAAGGAGAGGCTGAAGATCCTATACGGTGGACTCCTGGGATTGAGCAGCACATGACCAGAGGTGAGATAGGAGAGGGGGTGAGTGTGTCAGGATGCTATGCCTGAATAATGACAGTCAACAATGGAAAGATCGGGTCCACCAGGAACATGACAGAGAAAAGCCCCAAAAGGAGAACTAGACCAATCAGAACCCCAGATGCTTCATGGGCATACTCCCACAGCCTGGGGACAACATGTGTCTCAAGAAACCCATACCCTTTCAAAGAGCCTCAATTCTCTGAGCCTCAATGAGTGATGGTGACTAGAAGCTTCAGGAAACTATAGCCCAGATGGGATGGAGCTCTAACAGCCAACATTTCAGTCCTCACTCTGCATTCACAGAATGAATGAAAACAAAGGCATAGCAGCCCCTGTAAGATGGGAAGTGAAAGGGAGGCTTTCTGCAGAAAGTTTTCCCAAATTGTCTTACGTTAGTACAGAGCTGACCTTCATAGCAAAGACAGTGTGCCTGAAAACACCTCTTGCAAATCAAAAGTAACCAAGGTTTTGGTCACTCAATCTGGAGAGTGGTTGGGATTTATCCCTGACCTCCATTCAAGAGGGTTTCTCCTTCACATGTATATTTCACAACACATAAAGGAGACTTTTAGCCAATAAAAACTTATATTCTGCACTTGATCTTACATATATCATACTTCAGTTACGGTACCCCTTGCTTTCTTGAACAGGCCCAG
Source organism: Heterocephalus glaber (assembly GCF_000247695.1). Next base: position 1,721,919 of record NW_004624749.1, on the reverse strand, counting down.
TAACAGAACCCATAAGGATTCCATTGCTAGCTCTGCCTTGTGGCTGTACCAAGGAACTGGCATAGATTCTCCTGGAAAGATGACAGATGGCTGCTCAAAACCACAAATATCAGCTCTAAGAATCCAGATCTCCTGATGTAGTTAATGGCAAGCAAGACACTCCTTTCCCTTCGAGGGGCTAAGAAAGGTCCAAAGATGTTTAAGATTTTTTTATTTTAAAAAGATTCATAAAGTGCAGTAAGACATTATTTCTTTCCAGTGTTTTACATCCATCATTGACAAGCTGTGGGAAACATAAGAAAAGAAAATTAGTAATAGATAATCTTTAACTTCAAATTATTGTATTACACCATGAACTGTAAGATCTGGTATTACAGGTAAGAAAACCGAGGCCCAGAAAATTTATGGGGCACAACTCTGATGAAAAAAAATATGCCTGCATGCAATGTTTCTGACTTCCAGGCCAAAGTTCTGTCCACTTTACCCGGAAGAATTCGGGTAGAAGTTTACAAAACCTCCATGCCAAGATGTACTATGGTGCTACCAAGGGTTATCAAAATGAATGATGGAGGCCGGGGAAGTGGCAGAAACACATTCACGACTTTTTTGTGACTTGATGCTTTTCAATATTTTCCATTTTGAAGTTAAATGTCCAGACAAAACTGTATTGCCCGCGGTAAAGCATTACCATTAAATATACGCAGTGAACTAAACAGTTAATACTGAAGAACAAGTTATTAGAGAAAACCATTTCCACTTTCTAGCGTCTTAGGGAACGAGTCCATTGCTATGAGCTACCTCATAAAAAGGTAACGTCCGACCCCAACGTCTCCCCTTAGGCACACTGCACTGCTCACCCGCGCTCCAGGAAGCGCACCGCACCGCAGATTTTGGGGTGAGGGGAGTCCGGCTCAAGCCGGCCCCAGCTGGGACCCACGGCGCCGACTCTCAGGCCAGGTCCAGCTTCTTCTGCGTCGTGGCCAGCTTGTCTTGCAACCTTCGTTTCCTCCAGTCCAGGTAGCGCCTCCGCAACCGATTTGCCTGCCAGCCCACGAGTACTCCGGAGGCGAACGCCACCAGCACTGACACCTGCAGCGTCCTCTCCGACACATCAGCCATTGCAGCCGCCCAGCGTGCAGTGTGTTCTACGGCGCGGCGCGGGGATCAAACGACGCAGCGCGTTTAAGGCCGGCGCGCTGCAAAGACAACAGAAAGGCGCAATTGCTGCTAAGCAGCGCCTCCTCCCACGCGTGGGTTACTGGTACAATTTTCTGTTCTCTCAAGCTTTCCCACTGGTTGGATGGCCCCATCTTTCTATCCCTTTTTAACGTTTAATATCAATCAGCCATTGCCATGCATGATTAGCTAACATTGGTGTCTTGCCAACCTAATTCCAAGATCAGACCCTTAAACTCTTATTTGCTCTCAGCAATAGAGCACATGTGTAATTTTAAATTTTCTAGTTACTCAGGTTTTAAAAAATATAAACTAATGCAAACAGATGAAGTTTTTTTAATAATACATTTTACTTATCTCACTATATACAGGACACTGTCATTTCAACATGTTATCTGTCTTTAAAAATTTTTTTATACTGTCTTTGGAATCTATTGTACTTTACAATTAATAGTTTGAATACGGAATTTTCAGTGGAGACACTAGATTTCATAAGATTTGCAACTGAAAAAAGTAGACTCATACTCAAGTTGTTCTCAACACATGGCTATTTTTATAATAAATGAGATTAGAATCAGTTTTAAAATTAAATGGGGGTCTGGGGATTTAGCTCAGTGGTTCTGCTGCCTGCCTCGCAAGCAGAAGGTTCTGAGTTCGATCCCTGGTACAAAAAAAAAAAATTAAATGGGAATTCAGTAAAATTTTTCAAAAATTAAAAACCCAGTTCTTCCACCTCACTAGCTACATTAGGGTCTAGTAACCACTACATTGAACTGTACAGGTCTAGGGACATGCTATTCCAGACTGATACAGATCAGAATTGTTGGGACAGGAAAAAGGAACACATTTCTAATGATGAAATTCACTGCGACCCTTGATGATTCCCACCTCCTGTGGTAGTCTTTGTATGATCCCTTCCTCTGGAGTGCCGGCGGGCCCTAGGACTTGCTTCTAACAGAATAAAGCAAAGGTGGTAAGACGTCAGGCCTGTGATTACTCTATGCTACACAGAATTTTTAGCACAGTGAAGACTCTCCTGGCAGCTTGATGAATTAAGTGGACATGTTGAAGACGTTCACACAGCAAAGAACTGCAGGTGACCCCCAGGAATGGCAGGATGCCTCTGACCAATAGTCATTTAAAAGCTGAAGCCCCCTGTCCTATAACCACGAGGGAATGAACTCTGCCCTCAACCTGAATGACCTTGGAAGCAGATTCTTCTGCATTAGATACTCCAGGTGAGAATACAGCTGATTTTTTTTTTTTTTTTTTTTTTTTTTTTTTTGCGGTGCTGGGGATTGAACCTAGGGCCTTCACATTGAACTACATCTCCAGCCCTTTAAAAAATTTTTTATTTTGAAATAAGTTCTCTTTAAGTCACTAAGGTGCCCAGGCTGGGCTGGAACTTGTGATCCTCCTGCTTCAGCCTCCCACAGTGCTGGGATTACAGGTGTGTGTGCCACCGCTCCAGGCTCTCAACTTGTGTCTTGATTGCAGCCTTGTGAGATCTAACAGAGGGTCCTGCTAAATTGTACCTTAGCTCCTGGCCCATGGAAAGTGTAAGATAATAAAGGTGTGTTTTAAGCTACTAAGTTTGTGGTGATGTGTTACACAGGGTAAAATATGAGGGAAATACTGGTTTCTCCACTGTAATTCTCTATACTGAGCAACTCAGATCACCAAACAATATACTTGATACTTGTGATGTCAGGTATTGGAAGGGAGCACTCACCCACCTATTCAACTGACACAACTGAATGTCCTCCAGTTCAGTTTAATTATGACACTGTCTACTTGAGGATGGTGTCAGAGCCCTCAAGGTGAGGGCTCAGTGTGACAAGACTGCCCCTCACTTGATGTCACCTCTACTTTGGCTGTAAATCAAGGGTTCCCACAACTCTAACCTCAAGTTTGATTAATTTGCTAAAGCAGCTCACAGAATCAGAGAAACGTTTCACTTACATTTGCCTACTTGTTTTAAAGGATATAACAAAAGATGCAGGTGGACAACCAGGAGGAAGAGCTGTATAGGGTGAGGTGTGTGGAAAGGTTTGTGGAGCTTCCATTTCTTTCTGGAGGCTCCACCCTTCGGCCAGCATCTCCCATCTGAAACCAATCCTGTTGGATTTTTATGTGGCCATGATTGATTAAATCATTGGGGAATAGTGAGCAACTTAATCTTTCAGTACCTTCCCTCTCCCTAGAGGTTGAAGGGTGAAGCTACAAGTCCCAACCTTCTAATTATACCTTGGACTTTCCAGTGACCAATCCCTATCCTGAAGTTATATAGGAGCCAATCATAAGAAAGACACTCTTGCCACTATGGACAGTCCATGGATTTGGGGAGCTGTGTGACAGGAGACTAGACAAAGAGCAAATATGTATTTGTGGGTATCACAATCCCCAACTTGAAACTACTACAAAGCTACTGTGGTAAAACCAGCATGGTACTGGCAAAGAAACAGATCCAAAGATCAGTGGAATAGATTAAAAGATGCAGAAACAACTCCAGACATACTCAGCCGCCTCACCTTTGACAAAGGAGCCAACCACCCTCATTGGAGGAAAGACAGCCTATTGTTGGGAGGAATGCTACATAATTCTAGGGAAAAATCATTTGAGTAGGCCTAGTTCTCCTGCCTACAGCCCAGCTAGGACATTCCAGACATAATTGCATTTTGGCCTCTGGTCACAACTGAGACCTCAGTGATCCCCCCCACCCAACCCCCATGCTGCAATCTCCAGGACAAGACCACGCCTGTGGGAGACGCCAGGGAGGAACCAAATCTTCATCTACATAATTCCTCATTGTTCTTAGATTTCCACTGCCCCCCAGCTTTTTGTTACACCTTGTTTATCCCAATGTGAAGTACTGAACTCTATTTTTCATTTGTTACATTTGTTTCCCCATGTACTGAATAAAAGGTGGGGCAAGCTAGAGGGTTTTTGTCTTTGCGGCCCAGAGCAGCACTGATCAGACCCAAAGCTCAGCTTCTTCTCAGTCTCATTTGTCTACCTTTCCTGTAATTCGCTGTGTGCTGCCGTGGCTCACAGGAGACTAGGACTTATTGCAGAGGTTCTGGTAACATCCCCTTCCCCTGTTCCCTACAGCCTATTTAATAAATGGTGTTGGAAAAACTGGATTTCAACCTGCCAAAGATTAAAACTAGACCCATATCGGGGCCGGGGATTTAGCTCAGTGGTTCTGGCGCCTGCCTCACAAGCGCAAGTTTCCAAGTTTGATCCCTGGTACCAAAAACAACAACAACCCCGCTCCCCCCAAAACTAGACCCATATCTATCACCATGCAGTAAACTAAGATCGAAGTGGATTAAAGACCTAAATATTAAAACAGAAACACTAAACTCACTGGAAGATAAGTTAGGTAGAACTCTTGAAGACATTGGCATAGGAAAAGACTTTATAAACAAAACCTCAGTAGCATGGGAACTAGCACAAAGAATCAACAAGTGGGATCTCATCTTATTAAAAAGCTTCTACACTGCAAGAGAAACCACCAACAGAGCTAAGAGACAGCCTACAATGGGGAAAAAATTTTTACCAGCTGTACCTCAGACAAAGGACTATCTAGAATATATAAAGAACTGAAAAAAATCAGACCCCCCAAATTCAAAGACCCAATCCAAAAATGGGCATCTGAAATGAACAGACATTTCTCAAAGAAGTAAAAGCAGCGAATAAACGTGAAAAAACGTTCAACATCACTGGTCATTCAAGAGATGCAGATGAAAACAACACTGAGATTCCACCTCACCCCAGAAAGAATGGCTGCTATCAAGAAATCAATGAATAACAAATGCTGGCAAGGGTGTGGGGAGAAAGAAACCCTTTTCCACTGCTGGTAGGAGTGTAGAATGGTGCAACCACTGTAGAAATCAGTATGGAGATACCTCAAAGAACTAGAACTAGAGATCCCATTTGACCCAACTATTCCCCTGTTGGGTATCTTCCCCAAAGAATTAAAAGAACCATACCACAGCAATATATGTGTACCCATGTTTTTAGTGGCACAGTTTGTAATAGCTAAAGCTTGGAAGCAGCCCAAGTGCCCATCAACTGGAAGCTGGATAAAGAAGACATGGTTTTTTTTTTTATATAAAATGGAGTACTACTCAGCCATAAAGAATAAGAAACTAGAGACATTTATAGCTAAATGGATGCATATTGAAGCCATACTCTTAAGCAAAATAAATAGGACAGATGTGTAAATGCAGAATAGTTTCTCTAGTGTGAGAAACTGAAAGTGTAAATAAGAATTAAAATGATTAAAATGAATAATTGATAATTTGAAATAGGAAGAAAAGGTCCAAAAGTGTAGGGGAAGTGGGAGGGGAAGGGGAAAGGAAAGAAGGGGAAGGAAAAATTGTGAGAAAAGAAAAAAATGGAAACAAAGTTTTTGTAAATAGGGAAGGGAGCACAGGGAATGGGGAAAAAATAAGAACCAAGATACATCATGTACAGGTACAAGCACCCAATGATAAATGTAAATGTATTGTATACTTAAAATGTACCAATAAAAGACTTTAAGCAAAAAAAAAAGAATAACACATGTCTCGGAATAGACTTGACTACTCTGGCCACAGCACAGATGTTAGCACCACCCATTCACAACCTGACAAAAGGTCTTACCCCTAGCTGCACAATATATTGATATAAAAGGTAACACACCTTTAATTGAGCATGGATGTTCAGCAGTTGGGGCTTAAGATCATGGAATCCAGTGGTTTTACCAGAGAAGTAGCTGGCTTGGTAGATCAATAGCTTGACCTGTGAAAATGCAGTTGCATTACTAGCTGAAAGCCTGTAAGGGTTGAGTGGTGCCCTCCAGAATATGGACATACATTAAGCCACCAAGCACTCAATATATGATGCCAGCCTACACATTACCAGATATATAGGTCTTGGGTGGTGGAAACATGACCCTGTCACTGTTCTACTCAATAATGCTCTCAAATAATCTGCTTTCTTGCCTCTATGATCTGGGGATGTGGAGATGCCTGTATTTGTCAACTTCATGTCACTATAATGACATGCCTGAAGTAATTACTTATAAAGAGAAAAGATTTATTTTGGCTCATGGTTCTGGAGGTTCTGGTCCAATATTGGGCTGTGCCATTGTTTTGGGGCTTTGGTGAGGGCAGCACATCATGGCAGGGGTTTCCAGCAGAGCACACTGTTTGCATTATGAATCAGGAAGCAAAGCAAAAGGGAGAACAGGTTGGAGGTCCTACAATCCCCTTTTGGGTTATTCCCTCAATGATTCAAGGACCTCTCACTTCCTAAGGGTCTACAATACCTCCCCAAAGCGGCACCTTCAAGACCAAGCCTTAATGGACTTGTGGGGGACACTCATCCAAGCTCACAGCACCATGGCCAGTTCCATGGGCAACCCTGGTGGAGCGAGCCTCTCTTGCACCCTGTCCAGGTCCAGATGCCTGGTGCATCCTGGTGTGAAGATTTCAATACCTAGAAGTGCCTTTTCTCCCATGTTGTTTGGAGCGGCAGCCCATGGGAATGAGGCTACCTTGCTCCACTTACTTGATTCTGGCTGGGGTGAGACATCTCCATCCAGTGCAGTGATTGGAGGGAGCAGAACCCAGCAGTGGGGAGTAGACTTTTGTTGAGACCTAACTCAAAGGCCCACAGATGCCTGCCAAGGTCGGTTCCAGCCCCTGAGGTTATCCCCATGCTGGAAGGAGTGTGATATTAAATAGCAAATAAGAAACAACATTCCAGGGAGAGAAGAAGAGGAAAAGAAGGAAAGGGAGGGAAACTTAGCTGAAGAAGAAAGGAAAGAGTTTTGTATTTCAACACCTTTCAGGTCACTGTTCACCTGCTTTCTGGACAGAGGGCTTTCATTTTTATTTTGCTCTGAAGGCAGCTGTGACTTTATACTTTGTTCTGCATTCTGCTGAAGCAGCTCTGTCTCCTTTTGGCCTGGGGAGGTACTGAGGATGGTGCCAGCTCTGCCTCACTAGCCCTGGAGATTATTTTACAGCCCCTATGGCCCACTCACACATTTGTGAGTAATCTTATATTTAAACCTACCTCAGATCTTCCAAATTTGAGCGCACTTTTTCCTGCTGGGGCCCAGAAAGATACATCCTGCCACCTCCATCCCCGAAGACCCAATCTTTCTCCTGTGCTTCCTGTCAAGTTCAGCTGTTCCACTTGGAGCTATGTCTGTGAATTTGACATACTTTTTCTGAGCACCTCAGACGTATCCAAGAGGTTGACTGACAAATGGTTGGGAAAGAGTAGGTCAGAGAGATGCAACCGAGCAGGACACAGTGTGTGAAGGGTGCACAAGGTCCAGCAGCACCAGCCCCCAGATGGCTGCAGTGACATCAGGGTGTTCACAGATTCTCCTGTTCCAGGAGACTGCAGACACTTTGGCAAAAAGCTTTTGGGTAGGCAGAGGAACTTGCAGAAACCTCTCACTGCTGCATAAAACATCTTTGTCTTTGGACATCACATTAAAACCACCATGGCTCTTTCAGAAATGTCTTCTTTGTCCATTCACCTCATTGCCATAAGAATAAACCTGGGTCTGTGAAACATAATTGCTCCTCATTTTTCCAGATTCTGTATTTGTGAATTCACCAACTTCCCCAAATGTATGTGTAACCCTTAAATCAGTGCCTGTGGTGCTTAATACTTGCAGCACTTCTGCACAGATTCATGGACAGGTACAGAGCTGCAAAAAAATTGAGTCCTCGAATGTTCATGTTCCCAGCTGAAGTGGAACACGGTGACGCTCTACCTTCTTGTTTTAGCGCTCATATAAGTAAGTATCTTCTCATTTATGGAGTGCCAATTTTGAGGTGCTTTGTGTTGAGTTTGCTGTTTAAAATGACTCTGAGCTCAATGCCGAAGTGCTTTCTTGTGTCTCTAAATGCAAGAACTCTGTGATGTGTTTGAAAGCACATGTGTTAGACAAGCTTCCTTTGGGCCTAAGTTACAGTGCTGGTAGCTGAGCTCAATGTTGAGAGAAACCGAAACACATAAGAGAAGGTTACATATCTGTGGGTGATGGAGATGTTGCCCCCAGAGGCTAGCAGGTGCCCCACCCTGTATTTCCCTAGAGGTAATGGTTCAGTTTTGGCTCATTCATGTTTAGTGACTTTATGATAAGAATACCAAGAATCAACTGCACTCCAGCCTTTTTTTTTTGTACCGGGGATTGAACTCAGGACCTTGCGCTTGCAAGGCAGGTGGTGGAAATGCTGAGCTAAATCCCTGGCCCTCCAGCCTTTTGAGATTTTTCTAAAAATCTATATTCCAGGTTGAATATTAGGCGCAAGTGTGCAATTATGTGGGAGGAATAAGTTCCAGTGTTCCATAATGCAGTAGAGTGACTACAGTTTACAATAATTTCTCTGTTTTATAAAGAACTAGAAGAGAGGTTTGAAGCTTCCCAACACAAAGAAATAGTAAAAGCTTAAGAAAAAGGAAATGTGATTTACCCTGACTTAATCATTATATCTTGTGGCCGGGGATTTAGCTCAGTGGTTCTGCCGCCTGCCTTGGGTCCTTGCAAGGACCCAAGTTCGATCTCCAGTACCAAAAAAAAGAAAATCATTATATGTTGTATCTGTATATCAAAATACCACATTCTACCCACAAATATGTACAATTATTGTGTCCATTGGAAATAAATAATCTGTGATTCTATGCTCAGAGGCGTCTTTCTGCTCTTCTTTTCCTTTCTTTTTTGAACTTTGAAAATATAAGGGATTTTCAAACTCCAACCACTGTGAGTCACAGAAACACTGATTAATTATTTGTCTCAGTGATTCCCCAATATAATTAGGCATTAAAATCACCTATAGACCAGTTGCAAAATACAGCGTAGGGTAGCCAGTGCCAGACCTACTAAGGCAACATTTTCAGAGACAAGACTTATGTCTCCCTGCCACCCCCACCCCTGCCACCTCTCTATTTTCTTGGTACTGGGAATTGAACTCAGGGTCTTTACACGGAGCTACATCCCCAGCCTTTTTGTTTTTTATTTTGAGACAGGATCTCATTAAGTCACTAAGTTTCCCAGGCTGGACTCGAATTTGCAATCCTCTCTCAGAGAGCTGGGATCACAGGAGTACACCAGCCTGATTTAACAAGTGCCACAACTAATTCTGTTAGACAGCCAGCTTTGGGAAACGCTGTTGCAGACCTTACTTACTATGTATTCACATGTTTCTTTTGTATCTTTTTGCTCTTCTCCTTGTCTGTGTTCTCCTGGCAGCTCGATTATTGTGCTACCGTCTTAAATATGTGTCTCCTTTTCTCTTCAGCCCCAGAATATGTATTTCTCCACACACAGAAAGTTTCAGAATTGATGATGCAAAGTGAAACAAGAAGATGGTTCCTGTGCACAAATCTGCCTCTGGATAGGCAGGTGAGGAGTGACGTAGGTGAGACCCTCTTCACCATATATTAGCGTCAGAAGGAGCATGTGAGAATTGGATATTTGATATGTGACCCTAGAAATACCAGGTGACAAAAAGAAGATTGTTAAAGGGAATATCTCAAATTAACTCTCAATATCAGTGTTCCTACATTTGAGCAGTAAAATAAGAAAGAACTATAAATTTGAACCTTTTTATTATGAATAATTTGAAACTTACGCAAAAGTAGAAAGAATAGTATGATGATAAATGCTCATGTCCCCAGCAGACAGTTCCAACATTTATTAGCTTGGGGCCAATCTCATTGCGCCTGTTCACCTCTTATCATCCTGGATTAGTTTAATGCAAATTCAATAAATATTTTATTCTTAAGTATTTTGATGCTTATCTCTAAAAAGATAATAGTTCTTTAAAAAACAAATAGCACCACCATCACATCTAAAAATTTAATAATTTTTCTTTTTTGTACCAGGGATCAAATTCAGGACCTTGTGCTTTCGAGGCAGGTGGCAGAGCCACTGAGCTAAACCTGGGGCCCTAATAATTTCTTAATTTTGTCAAGTTTCCAGTGAGTTCAAATTTCTCTAGTTCATAATTTGTTCTTCTATGTTTTACAATTTGTTCAAGCCAGGACCCAAATCAAAACTGATTGACTTGCCTATTAAATCTGTTTTGGTCCATAGATTCCACTCCTCTCCTCTTCCTCCCTTTTTTTCTCCCAATTTATTTGTTGAAAAAACCAGAGAGTTTGCCCTAAGGAATTTTCCACAATCTGGATTTTATTAATTGGTTCCTTGGGTGTCATCTGACACATTCCTTGGTTTTTTGTAGTTCTTACAACACTGGTTGTTAGGTCTAGAGATTTGATCAGGTTCAGTTCCCAGTTTTTGGCCAGGATATGGCATAGGTGGTGCTATGTTCTTCTGTCTAGAGAGAAGGTAATAGCATTTTTCCTTTCAGTGATGGTGAGAGTCATAGTACATTAACACTTTTCTGCTGGAACAAAATGCTTGACACATACAACTTAAAAGAGAAAGGCATTATTTTGGCTCCATGGTTTCAAAGGTTTCAGTTCATGGTTGGGCGCTCTAAGGCAGAGATGTTACAGTGTGGAAGAGTGTGGTGGAGGAAAGCTGCCTGAGCCATGGCAGCCAGGAAGCACAGAGAAAGGGAAAATGCCACCGAGAGAAGGGGCTGGGGTCGAGAATATGCCTTTCCAGGTCACACCCCCAGTGACTTACTTCCTCCAACCTGGCCCCAGCTCCTAAAAGTGCATTCAGCTATGAACTCATCCATGAATTTATCTGTTGATGAGGTCATTAGCACCCCAGGATTAATCAAAAGACCCATTTCTGAACACACCAGCCTTTGGGGACTTTTTTGGCATCTGTTTTTAAAAAAATTTTTATGAAAAAATAAAACAAAACATCATAGTCAAATAATAACAGAATAACAATAGTTATTACACTGTGAATCATTATCTTTAAAGTAGTTACTCAGAGTACAAGACATAAACCAAAAAGATTCTTACAAAAAAGAAACAAACAGATAATAACACTAAACTTTCTTTTCAATGAACAAAGATCAACTAGGAGTATAAATGAAATACATTACCATAGATATTGAAACTTTTTTTTTGTCCTTAAATTCTTTTATTGGTACATTTTAGGTATACAATACGTTTACATTTATCATTGGGTGCTTGTACCTGTACGTGATATATCTTGGTTCTTATTTTTTCCCCATTCCCTGTGCTCCCTTCCCTATGAAACATTTTTTAAAAAATGGAATTTGTTGCTCTCTCTTATCTATCTATCTATCTGTATATATTCCACAAAAATGTGTACACACTTTAGGAAAAGAAAAATAGTGTGACTTTTTTCAACAGATCGTGTTACCCTTATATGGGGGATCCTAGAAAATTTCATGTATTGAGAAAATCTACTACACTGCTGGCTCTTAGAGGAGAACCTGAAAATTCATGTGCAGCAATCTCAATGACCAAGGTTACCCAAGCAACAGTTCTTTGTACTAATAAATGTCTGGAAGCTAATGGCCACCCCTTTGAGCACCTCTTGTAATTGTAAAGGCCAAAGGTAAGGATGTCTCAATAAATTTAGTATTTGTATATGTATATATTTTTGGACTCTGTCCATATGTGTGTGTGTGTGTGTGTGTGTGTATTCTCATATAAGAGAAACCATGCAATATTTGAACTTGTGTACCTAACTTTTTACTAAATATGTTCTCAAATTGCATTCATTTACCTACAAATGCCTTGTTTATTTTTTTATGACAGAGTAGTACTCCATTGTGTATAAATACCACATTTTCCTTATCCTTTCATCTGTTGATGGACATATGTGCTGTTTCCAAGATCTAGCTATTATAAATTGTGCTGCTATAAACATGAGTATGCATGTATTCCTGTAATATAATGATTTTAACTCTTTTGGGAAGATACCTAGAAAGGGGATAGCTAGGTCAAATGAAATTTCTATTTTTAGCTTTTTGAGGAATCTCCACACTTATTTCCATAGTGGTTGTACTAGTTTACATTCTTGGGAGACATTTTTGATCCAAAGCATAACAGATGGTCATTGTCCTCATCTGCAAATTCCTCAGGGACTGCAAATGGTTATATTTTAATTCTACATTTCTTTCTCAGCTGGACTACTTAAATAAAAAGAACTTCCTTTTATCCACTAGTTGATTATCCTGAATATAGTTTTTTTCCCCCTATTACTGGGTATTGGACTCAGGGCCTTCATACTGGGCTAGATCTCCAGCCATTTTTAAGTTTATTTTTGAGAGTGTATCTCACTGAGTCGATAAGTTGCCCAGGGTGGGGTCCAACTTTTGATCCTTCTGCCTCAGCTTCCCACTGTGTTGGGATTATAGGTACGTCCCACCATACTCAACTCTTGACTATAGTTTAAGAAAGTGGGATATATACTTGAATTTTTCCCTCTGTTTTTATCAGTTTTCTAGATAAATCACGAGTTGGTAAAACATCAGAATATCAGAAACAGCCTGATTTACAACAATGATCCAATAGGATATTGTTCTGGGCACATTTGTACATCATTTGTAGGAGAAATTTTACATGGAGCATCAGTTGAACATTGATCAAAAGTCATAAAGCCATGTCAGCTGAGTATGATACAGTACACAATGACCATGATACAGTAATAAAAATACAATATCAAATACTCACTACTTTGTGAGTTACAAGCTGCAGTATAGACTGTTATGGTTTATATCTCGATGTCCCCTCAAAGCCTCACACGCTCACAGGTGGGACTTTTAGAGGTGATTGGATCATGGTTGTGTGACACTGGATTTGTCCACTGATGGGTTTATACTGGGTGTAATGTTGAGAGGTGAAATGTAGTGGGATGAGGTGGGTCACTGTAGATGTGGCCTTGTACAGTATATATCCCTCCTTCCTTCATCCCTCTCTGCTTTCTGCCTGCCATGCCATGAACTGTTTCTTCTCCACCATGCCACACTGCCTTGAGGCCAGCCAACTATGGACTGAAATCTCTACAAACTGTGAACCAAAATAAACCTCTTCTCCTTTAAGTTGTGGATGTTGGGTATTATGTCTCAATGATGAGAAAGTAACTAAGACATAGACAATTTAGGTCTCTTGAAAATATGAAAAAATATTTCTATTACATCCTTACTTCAAGCATATTTAGATATAGCTTTGTATTTTTTTGGCTCAGAATAAATGGCAAAAAAATTGTGTTAAGTAACTATGGGTGAAATGTATTCTTGTTTCAATATTTGCACTCTGAAGTGTACTTTGATATACACGAATTCAGATAGAATGAAACTGTGCTAGGGCAAAACCCTAGCTGATGATCAAGACTTGGATAGGTTTCATATTTGGTTAAAAAAAACCCTTACATCAGGAAATAAGAAGCCAGGACATAAAGAACCTAAGTCATTCTTCTGCAGTTGAACACTTTTACTCCAGAGAATGGGCATTCCATTTTGATTTCCAAGTGTGTGATCCCGAGGTTGAATTTCTTTCCAGTCCCAAGGGGCTGCTGACTTAGTGGTGAAGGGAGGCAGAAGGAAAGTGATACCTGTACTACAGCAATGCTCACAGACAAGACAAGCTCCTGGGCAGCCCTGAGCCTACTTGGAAGTGAAGAGCAGCCAGCACTATCTGTACAGAAGAAGGATGCACCTTCTTCAATGCATACATAGCGCACTCAGGGAGGTCCATGCTCTTGACACAGGTCCTGGTGCTAGCTAACTTACAGTGTCTGCCTTCACCATCTCTGTGACTGTTTTATTTCTGCTTTCATTTGATTCCCAGGATTTCAGCCATAGCTTTCTGAAAACAGAGGAAGAGCATCTCCTGTCTTGGTTGAGACATGGTGGCTACCGAAACCATTGGTTTCGGTAGTGGTCTGTGCACCTCAGGTTTTTTCTGTTTGCATAGGCTCCAAATCAATTTTATCATCCACCAAAGCACCCAGGGCAGGGCTTTTCATTTTCATTTGTTTTCTTCACCACAGCATACCAGTTTTCTAAATTCTCAAAGATTTGATAATTTGTGATGTCATATATGAAGAAGATTCCCTGTGCTCCACAGGTACACTTATCTTACCCCTTGTCTTTTAGTCTGTCCTCCTATATCCCTAACTTGAAGAATAACATTCAAATTTCCTTACAGTGTTATCCTTTTCAAAAAGAAATCCAGTGCTATGATATGTTTGGGCTGTTTCCCAAAAGTGTCTGAAGCACAACATGTAGCTAGAAGTCTTCCTGCCCACCCTCAGTGCAACGATTTTCAGTTGTCTGTTCTGGGCCTCCCCCTCAGAGTCCCATAAAGTCCGCAGTACTGGCACACCCCTGACTCCAGTGGAGAGAGGGAGAAAGGGTTGGAGGAGGCCTCTGGGGTGGGAGAGAGGAGGAATGATGGGGTTGGACTCCCCACCCAGGCATCTCTACAGTCCCTGGAGGGATCCAGGGAGAATCAATGGGCGCCCTCTTGCCCACCTCCCCTCCCCACTCTCTAGTTATATTTTTTACATTATTAAAAATGCATAGACTTTAACATACTTAATGTTTCAATCATTGGCATATTATCTTTATTGGTGCTGAAATGTTCTCATGGCTACCCATTCATTCAAGACAGTTCCCGAGTCCTTTTGACAAGCTCCTTCTAGTCTCTGCCTCCTTGCTTTCTGGTGTGACAAAATATCTCAAGTTCATTTGTATATTTCTTTCCCCAGGACCTGGAACCAGCCATTTCTCCAAGGAGTTCTGATTTATTTGAATAAAATAGGCTATTAAAAAACTACAATTTGAGTGTTAGAAGGGCCCTTAGTCATCTTTCCCCTACAGATAATCTTTTAAAAATGTTTGTAGTATATTCTTCCTTTGTTTATTATTAGTATATGTTTGAATTACATAAAAAAATCCATTCACCATAGGGAATTAGTTTTTAATATGAACAAATATATTTATATATTCATGCCTGTCCCCCTTAGACAAATGGCAATATGCCATACACGCTTTTTTCCACCTTCGTTTTTCACTTAACATATCCTGATCATTATTCCATAGTATATAGAGATATCCCCAATTCCTTTTTATAGTTGAGCAGTACTCCATTGTGTGACGGTAACTTAGTTGACTCTTCTCTTTCTTGGGAAGAGGAGGGAGACATAGTATAATTTGTTTCAAATTGAATAGAATTTTATTTTTTTAAAGCTTTTATTAATATGTATTAATTATGTATTAATGGGTTATCAGCCCATTCTTAGTGGATGTTTGAGTTGGTTTTCTGTACAACTGGTAAGAGCAGTGAATTTACAAGAAGAAATATTAGTGCAAGTGTGTAAGGAAGAACTAACCTTACTCAAAGGGAAATCTAACCTCTGACTTCAGCTACTAGGAGGTAATCTCTAGGCCCCTACAATATCCTGTCAGATAGGAGTGTTTGTGTTTGTGTGGGGACTTTGGACCACGTAGTATCAGTTCTAAATTGCAGAGAAGTTAAAGAAAAGGAATTACCCTGACCTCAGAGAGAGGCTGGAGACTAAAGGTCAGCCATGTGGGCAGTATGTAGTCAAGACCCAGTGAAAACTCTGAGCACAAACACCTTGATAAACCTCCTTGGCTGTGCATTGTCATACATCTTGGCTGGAAGAAAGTAATCTTATCCAGGACTCTGCTAGGATCAGATGACCAAAAGCTCTGCATTTCACTGTAGCTTTCAACAAGTCTTAGAAAATTAGTGAACCTAAAGGTGGTTTGAAGATCCCATCAAAAGTACAGCTGTGTCAAAAGTGAGGACAGTCTTCTGAGGACTATTCCCTCTGACTTTGCAGTTTGCTTGACTTCTCCTAACAAGAAATTAAAGTATTTTGAGAAAACAGATTTGCATAAAAGTGTGGACTTTAAAAAAATAGAGAAAGAACCCAGATGAAATAAAACAGCTGGTTCCATGAAAAAACCCACAACAATGGTCTAGGTTACTATTGTTTTGAATCTCAATTTTGCTAAATAAAATTTTCAACATGTAAGCAGATCATCCTTTTAGACTGCAAACTTTATTTTTGAAATCTCACATGGCTTCAAAAGATATATAGCTGTATATAGCTAAGCAAGACAAAGTGACGGCAACAACCCCTTTCCTTGAGGACAAATAAGCAAATAGCCACCTTCCCTTCAGACCTCTGGCCTGGTGCAAGAAGGGCCCTGGGCTCCCACTGGGCTGGGGAGGGTGGTGGGGATCCTGAGAAGAGTGTCTTCTTGCAGTCTGTCACAGTCACTTTCCTCCTTGTTGGGGCAAATACTTGACAGCTACAACTTAAAGTGGGAGAGATGTGGGCCGGGGATTTAGCTCAGTGGTTTCACTGCCTGCTGCACAAGCAAGAGGACCCAAGTTCAATCCCCGGTACCAAAAAAAAAAAAAAAAAAATGTGGGAGAGACGTGTTTTGGCTCATGGTTACAGTTGTGGTTGGCTGGCTCCAAGGCAGAACACATGGTGGCAGACCCTGGTGGTGTCACTGTGGTCAAGAAGCAGAGAGAAGGGAGGAGCTGGGGCCAGAGATCTACTATCTATGCTTCCAGGTCACACCCCAGTGACCCACCTCTTCTGACCACACTCTGCCTCCCAACAGGAAGTCAGCTATAGTGTTCCCAGGGCCCAATCCTCTTTCAGAAACCCACCTATGACCACATGGGGCCTTGGGGAGTTGCAAGATTTTGGTGGAAACCACCTCATGCCACTTTTAGGAAGTCCTACTTAACAAATATTTATTGAAAACTTCTTTTAGGTGCTTGAAAAATACCTATGACAAAACAAAGTGCTTGTGGAGATTACGTACTACCAGGTGGAGATGATAATAAACAATAAACACAAGAGATGAAAAGCGACCCAATGTGGTGAAGGTGATAAGGTTAATGCAAGGAGGAGAAGACCGGGAAGAGGTGACAAGAGGGCAGGTGTGGGATGAAGAGTCACATAGGGTGGTGTGGTCTGCCTCCCTGAGAAGGGGGATGGCTGAGCAGACATGGGTGTCTGGAGGAAAACAATCTCACAAAACCCCATTGGATTCTAGAGGATAATAAGCAAATTGAATTTGGCAGAATTCTCAGCTAGTAGAGGTTTTCCTCATACTCTCAGGTGGAACTACCTACCAGGTGCAGCGAGTACAGTGGAAATGCCTTTATGCCAGGAGGCCTGAGTATGTCATGCCAGTGCCACCAACTTCAAGCCAGGTGGGTTGATTCTTCTCTCTGAGCCTCTGTTTCCTTGGCTCTGAGGTGGGGATGGTAATCAGTACCTGATATTCACTGAATTATATCCTTCCCAAAATTTATATACTGAAGTCCTAACCCCCAGTATCCCAGAATATGACTATATTTGGAGACAGGTAATAAAGGTAAACTGGATTCCTTAGGGTAGGACATAATCCAATACAACTGCCCCTGTATGAAGAGGAAACGTGGGGACAGACACGCACAGGGAAGACAACATGAAGACAGGGCGGGGGGACGCCATCTACAAGCCAAGAAGAGAGTCCCTACCAGCATCTTGATCCCAGACTGCTGGAAATAATTCTCTGTGGTTTAAGCTTCATAGCCCTTGGTACTTGGTTATGGCAGCCTGAGCTGACCAGTACAGTACGAGAGGGTTGTTATAGGATGTGATCTGTGACAAATGGCTCCTCAAGGCTCTGCACAAAACTCTGACTCTTTCTCACCATCAGCAGATATGCCACCAGGAACAGGCACACTCAGGCATTGTTCCCATTGTCTTTATCACTTCCATCACAGAAAATATTTTTTCATGAAAAGGACAAAATTGTTCTTCAATTCTAGTCCCACATCCGTGTCAATTTTCCTATACACAAACACAAGTAATCTAGGCATATAGTTTAAAATGAAACCTTATAGGCAAATATATAATTAGAAGAAAACATTTCCTCCCTTCATGCTTTTTTTCTGGTACTGGAGATCGAACTAGGGTCCTTGCACTTGCACAGCAGATGGCGAAACCACTGAGCTAAATCCCCGCCCCCCTCCCTTCATGTTTTTACCCCTTGCCACATGCTCAAGAGCAAGCACTGATTATGGTTTATTTATGTACCCTTCCAAGAAAATATTTTATGCATCTGTCAAAAATAGAATATATGCATTCCTTTATAAGTTTCACATGAGAGTTCAAACTCCTTGCAGGGTGCTACTTTCTCATCCTCACTTAGGATTTTGCAGGATTTCCCCTATTGGCCCTGCAGATCACCTTGTACTGTATAACACACCTAACATAATTCGAAGCCTAAGGTCAGACGTTTCTGTCTGCACCTCTCAGCTCCATCATCTGCAGCAGTGCCATCTTCACCCTGGGTTGTTAGAAATATGTGTTTTTAAAAGTGTACATTCACAGGAGAGGAAAGAGAGACAAGGAAATCTCTCCCCTTAAGTGCACAGCTTCTTTCCAGTCAGGCTGTGCCAACATAATTGCCAGGAATAATTGTAGCCAAACAAAGTGCCCTGTGAGGACTGGCCTGGACCAAGCTGCATCTTCCTCTTGATAAATTGGGGTGAAGACCTGACCCAAGCTTGGGATGCTGGGATGGGGTGGGTGTGGCTGGTAGGTTGGGGGCAGTCCTGTCTGCAGTAGGGAGGCTATAACTCCACTTGCACATATGTGGTTAAGCATGTGCAGATAAACTGAGCTGTGGAGAAGGCTGTTCATTGACCAAAGTGTGCAAACATTGGTGGTTATTTTTTTTCATTAAGTTTATTGGTACATTTTAGGTATACAATACAGTCATATTCATCATTGGGAACTTGTACCTTTATATGATGTATCTTGGTTTTTATTTTTTCTCCATTTCCCTGCCCTCCCTTCA
>NW_004624749.1:1633020-1684638 GCF_000247695.1 Heterocephalus glaber | reverse complement strand
TTTTTTATTACATGTAATTGATATTTTAAAATTCTTTTTTATTCATACATGTTCGTAGTACATAATGTTTACATTCCTTGTGTGGAGTTGGTACATGTACATAACACATCTTAATTCCTCTTTATCTCTTTTCCTTTCCCTCCCTTCCTGTCCTTTCATCTCTTGAACCCCTTCCCCTTTGAGAAAGATCTATCTCCCTACTTCCTATTATCTATCTTTTATTTTACTTTTTATTTATGGTTTGGGTTGCTCATGTAAAAGAGACCATGTGATATTTAAGCTTGTGCGTTTGATTTATTTCACTTAACATTATGGTCTCAAGGTACATCCATTTTCCTACAAATGACTCAACTTTATCCTTCTTTAGGCAGAGTAGTACTCCATTGTTTATAAATACCATATTTTCTTTATCCATTCATCTGCTGATGGACATATAGGCTGCTTCCAAGATTTAGCTATTATGAACTGTGCTGCTATAAACATGGGTATCCATGAATCACTGTAATATGATGTCTTTGACTCCTTCAGGAAGATTAGGTCTATATATTTTGTTTTGGAAAAAAATTCAGAATATATTGAATGAAAAATTGAAGCTATGAATTATATGAAAACATTATTATTATTTTTGTTGTTATTTGTGGTGCTGAGGTTGGAACCCGGGGCACTAAGCATGCTCTACAATAGAGCTATATCCTCAGCCCTAATTTAATGTTTTAAAATTATATGTAAATGCAGAGTCATACCTTAAGAAATCATCAAGGCAATAATTCCGTTGAAAATCCTCTCCATCACCCACCAAGTAGCTTAAACGTAATTTTGTTCTTATGTATTTTTGTGTGTATACCTACAGTACAGTAATGCCTCAGTTCATGAAAGATTCTCTTTGGGAACAATTTGATTCACAAGCAAAAGTGTTTGGCAAAATTTTGCTTTGGTTTTTCGGACTCTGAATCGGGTAATGAACATGACCTCGGTATCTTCCCCGGGATCGTGGAAGGAATTAAGTTTGTGAACTGAGGCACCACGGTATATGTAGAGCCACAATCCTCTATATGTATATAAAAATATACCATTTAAGTGCACCTATGTGGCCTGTTCTGTGTTCTCTTTTCTTTTGCTCCTCTGAGAGCCTGCATTTGGATTTGGGTGAGTGCAGTGTGCTGTGCAGCCCAGCTCGCTGTGGGGTCCTCGACATCTGGCACACAGGGAAGTGTGCATTCTGCACAGTCCCCTCTGGGGACACTGGGGTTGGGGGAGAGGTGTGGGGATGGGGGTGGGGTTGGAGGACTAGGTTGGGGCCTTTGCACTTGATGCACACTCGAAAGGGAAAAGAGCCTGACTGTTTTCTCCCTTTACATTCTCCCACGGGGAACAGAACCTTTTGCTGGCAGCTGCCTATGTTTCCGATGCCCAGTACAACAGAAACGTTCCCTTCCAAACGTCCCCACAGGCAATCAGGTAAAGTATTAAACTGTCCCATGGAGCCACTTGTCCACCAGCACCTACGTTCTTGGGGTTGAAGAAAACTCAAGACGTTGCTTCCACAGATAATTTTGAGAGAGATCCAGGGTGCGGCACATTTGGATAAAACCCAATACTTTCTTTTAAGTTCCAGGAGCCTGGTGCTATCACGTTGGGGAGCATTCATCTGACTAAGAGCAGATAAATGAGTAGCTGCCATGCTGGGATGGGGGCCGGGCACCCTGCTAAGAATGTCATTGCTTTGCCCCAAGGGAGCGTTGTCTTCCCAGAGTCACCCAAAGTGAAAATGAAGACTTTTATTTTCCCCTTCTGTCTCTTTTGATGAAATCCAAATGTTAGGTTTTTTGGTGGGAATCCACATTTTTGTCTTCACCCCTTAAGGAATGAACTAAGACCAGCATTTGGTCTAGAATAAGGGGGAAAAAGCATTTCTTCTCATCAGGGTTCAATGCCAATGTCTCCAAAAGCACCAAATGCCTCATCCCTGGATGCTGCCAGGCAGGGATGGGTGTCAGTCCCCACCCAGGAAGAGAGCCCCATGACCTCCAGGTCTCTTTGGGGTCTACCATGGTAAGATGGGATAATGTACATCTTCAAGTTGGGTTACCATGCCATGTAACGACAGGTCACTTCACCCTGCATCAGTCATTAGCGAAGTCTGAAGATTATTTTCTTTTTATTGTCCCCCAAAACCCAAGAAAAAGGTGCTCATCTTAACCTGAGGCTACTCAAAAAATGTGCTTTGAGATGTGAACATATTCTTACTTTTCTTTTTCTGCTAATGTGTTGTAGTATGAGCTCACTTAACACTGGCCCTGCTCCTTGGAATTTAAAGGAAATGTGGCTAAGCCATAGCTTCTTTATTTTACCTGCATTAGTCTCTTTTATTTATTCATTTATTTTATTTTTGTGGTCCTGAGGCTCAAAGCCAGGGCCCTGAATATACTAGGCAAATCTTCTTATCACTGAGCTACACCCCAGCCTCCTCCCCCCCCCGCTTTTTTCTGACTTTTATCATTCCATGTTTGCAGCACATAATGATTACATCCACTGCAGGGGATGGTTATGCATACATAACACTTTTCAATTCCCCTCTCTTCCCTGCTCCCTCTCATTTGTTTTTCCAGGGAAGTTTGGGTGTTGTTAACTCCTGCCCTGTGGCTGTAACCACCTTTATTCTTTTCCTCTACAGACTTTACTGTTTTTACAACCACTGGACGATGCGAGTGGCCACATACATCTTTATCTGTGTAGACCTCTCTCTGGCCCTGTTTGAGGAGCCCGCGCTGTTCCCGTTGCCTTTTGTGGTGAGCTTCAGCATGAGATGGTTAATTCATAGACCTCTTTGAGGTTGTTATCATGCCCCCTTTAACAGAACATCTATTGTCATCCCCTTTTCAACTGATGAGAGAGCTGAGCCTTAGAAGGTTTGTCTAACTTGTCCGAGGTCACTTGGCAGTTGGGTAGAGCTAGTCCAACCCAAGTCTGTCCAATTTCAAAGTTGCTTTTTAACAACCACATGGACTCTTCTTTATCCTTCCATGTCTCAGGTATCTATTGCTGTGTAACAATTGAAAAACCCAAAACTCCAGTGCTTAAGACAGGGGTTAGAAGACTGTACCATAGGCCAAATTTAGCTGCTGCCTGTTTTTGTACAGCCTGTGCCCTAAGAATAGTGCTACAAACAGTGTTTGTTCCCCATCTCCCACACAGGTTGAAACCTAAGCACAATGTGATGGTATTTAGAGGTAGGGCCTTCAGGAGGTGATTAAATCATGAGGATGAAGTTTTAAGAAATAGGATTAGAAGCCCAGGCCTTTCTGTCCCTTGTCCTGTCTGTCATGTGTGGACACAGCGAAAAGAAGACTGTCAGGAAGCCTTCAGGAAGTGCATTCTCAGCAGAAACTAAATCTGCCAGCACTTTGATCTTACACTTCAGCCTCCAGAGCTGACAGAAATAAATTTCTGTTGTTTATAAGCTACCCAGTATTGGACAATTCATATTTTGTGACACAAAGGGATAAAAATTGGAAGCCTGATTCATGGGAAGCCACCAAGCAACATCCCCCACATTTCCCTGAGATAAAGATTCTGCAGGTCATGAATTCTCTGGGTAGAAGGCCTTTAGCCCAGTGACTATCCACAGGCCCAGACTGAATGTTGCCTGTCCTTCCCTAGCACTTGCCCAGCCCAGCAAGGGTAGGAATTCTGCAGAGTGGTTGTTTCAGCCCCTTGCCTTTCCTGTATGATGCTGGTCACAGCAGCTTCTGGGTTGGCCACCTGGGTGTCCAAGTTCTCCTTTAGCCAGTGTTCCTGCTGCAGTACCCAAGTCAAATGTGTCATGGGGTAGGGGTGCCTGTGGCCTCATTCCAGCATTTCCATGTTAAGTCTCATTTTGAGCAGGCATGTTTTGCAGTTATCCAAGGCCTGCAAGCCCTTAACAGCTGAACAGGTCAGCAGCTCAAAGACTTACAAGGGGTTGCAGCCCAGGACCCATCGGGGTGGAGTTAAAGGAGATGATTGTGTCAGCTGCAGTTCCTTCCTTCCTGTCCCCAGAGAGTCTCTTCCCTCTAGCCTCAGCCCAGGCCTTCGCCTCTCCCTACCTTAAGCCCAGGCACCCTTCTCCCCATTTCTTCCTGCTTTGCTGCTATCCACTCACTGTTGGTAGAGGAAAGTGTCCTCATTGGGGAGTGCTCCTGGATTTTCATGACAATCACAGGGACATCATGGACTGCAGGCATGGGCCATGAGGCTGGCTGGCCACAGGGTGTTTGGGGTTGGGGCTCTGTACCTGTGGTGGGCACTGGGGACTTACACTGGGCTCAGTGGCCCTCACTCTCTCTGCTCACTAGCCAAGTTCAGGCAGCAGGGCTGCAGTGGCTGTGATGTTTAAGGAATGACACCCTGCCCCCCCTTCCAAACACACTGTAGGGATTGTCTTAGTCCATTTTCTGTTGCTATAACATAATACTGGGGACAAGGTAATTTATAAAGAACAGAAGTTTATTTAATTCATAGGGGCTGGGAAGTCCAATAAAATTAAAGGGCCTGGCTAATTCTTGGAGGGAACCAGGCAGCAAAGGTAGGTCGCACTGGGAGTGGGTCATGAGAGGATGACAGCGGAGCCTTGTGATGACAGGAGCCCGGCTCAGTAATGCCCTCTCCTTGCAGGCCACTGCCCTCGCAGAAGTGCTCTGCTTGGCTGCATTCTCTGCAAGACTAGTGCACTTTGCCAAAGTCACTCCTCAAATGGTTTTCTGGAAGGACACGAAGAACATCTGCATCATGGTGACCATCGTGGTGAGTGTGCATTGCCGTGCTTGGGGGCATTTGTGATCAAAGGTGGAAACCAGGGAGGAAAACAATTGATAAGTTTGTTTTTGTTAAATCAACACCTTGATAGAGCAAACCCTGGAAGTACCGTATAGCTGCAGGCAGAGCTTAAGCCCAAGAACAAATATGGCCAAAAGTGACAGTGCAGATATTTTAACACATCTTCCAGGCCAAACTAGAGAAAAAGAAAAGACAGATGTTCTAATAGAAAAATGAGCTGAAAAGGGGGGAAGCCAACTCATAAAAGAAGGAATACATGAAATGGTGGACATGAAAGATATTTAACCAAACTAATTAAACAATATAGATCAAAACAATACAATACCATGGATTTACCTTTAAGAAAATGTCAGCAAGATTGAGAGAAAACAAACCTTATACCTTATTAGAGAGAGAAATAAGCTGTCTTTCTAGAAGGCTGCTTGGAAGTTCTTTTCTTTTCCTTTCCTTTCTCCTCCTTCCTTCCTTCTGTCATCTGTGGTACTGGGGATTGAATCCAGCACTCATGCATGGGCCTACATCCTCAGCCCTTTTTTGTTTTTATTTTTTAGACAAGAGAAATATTTTTTATTTTACTAAGTTGCACAGGCTGGGCTTGAATAGTTGGTCCTCCTGCCTCAGTTTCTCAGAGGGCTGGGATTGTAGACTTGCACCACTGTGCATGTTCTGGGGGAAGTTCTTTTCAAAAGCCTTAAATGTGCATAAACTTGCACTCTGGACTTCCATTTCTGGGGATTTCTTTTTAAGAAAGAAGGACACATTTAAAGATTTAGCCACAAAGTTGGTGGTAGGTGGGGTGTTTATAATATTGAGAAATTGAAAACAACTCAGCACCCTGCCCATAGGTACAGTAGGAAAATGTGAAATAAAGTGTGGCATGTCCACACAGCCCTTTAAAATAGTGTTAAGGGCACATATGTCTCTATAATCAAGGAGAGATGCTTACCAGCAATTAAGTCAAAAAAGTGGGTTGCAGTATAGTTGGATCACATTTTGGTTAAAAAGAAGAACAGTGGCACTGGGAGTGTAGCTCAGGGACGGAGCCCTTGTTTCCCTAGCATGCATGAGACCCTGGGTTTGATCTGCCGCACCGCAAATGACAACAACAAAACAGAAAGATAAAAGAATGTTATATGCAGTGGTACCTTGGTTCATGAATTGAATTCTTTTTGCAATTCTGGTCACAAGCTGAGTTAGTCAAGAACCAAATCAAATTTCCCCATGAAGTCAACATGGAACCTAAAAATTGAATTTGATTTGGTATTCAAAGAAAAATCTAGAAGATACAGTGCATGCCAAGTGGAGGATGCGGTCTGAACTGGTCCTGCAGTGAATAGAGAGGCCCTTGGGGGTCAGATGAGGGGGTTTCATGTTAGCACACCAACATGCCTGACCATAGTTCCTTGTGGTGAACCTCAGAATCACAGCTCTACCATTTCCATGTGATGCTCTCTTTCTGGAGCAATGTCCATTTAGGCGCTTCTACGAACACTCCTAGGTGTGAAGGCTCCCATGCAGACACTGGTATTGGTGCCCCTCAGAATCCTTTGCTCTGTGGCCAGGGCTTGCTGGTTACTGCCACATCAGCATTGCAGAGAGCAAACCCGCACTCCTATTCCCCGCAGGACTCTGTCTCCCATCACCCACCTTGAGAGTCCTCCCTGTCCTGTCCCCTCCCTTCTCTCTGGTGCCTGCCTCCCAGCTGTGCTCAGGATGCCTCTTGCACTGTTGTCCTCCTCCTCCTCTTCCCACTGGTCTGCTCCTGTCCCTGCTCTGGGTTCTCATGGTGTCTCAGCTGCACATCAGTTCTCTTGTATGACACAGTCCAGGCCTCGTCACTCTCACCTACCTCGGCCATTCCAACCCCAAATCACCGATGGATGTATGCATTTTAGGTGCTCCTACTGGATTGATTCTTCAGAGACAGACTTCAGATCCTGTCCCTCCCTCTCTCAAATGTCTGTGAGCTCCTCTGGCTGGTGAGGACAACGATGCCACCAATTTCTGCGGATGTGTCTGCCCTCCTCTCCTTCATGACAAACGGCTGGGCTGTCCGCTGCTCCTGCATTTCTCTGCTTTAAGTCCTTTTTTTTTGTTTTTTGCCTACAATAGTCTCTTCATTTCTTGTCCTCTCTCTAAAGATTTGATTTGACTTCCCTTACACATTGGCAGAGCCCTCAGAAAATGCAGAGTAGCTGCACTTTCCTGACTACTAGAAATATCTCCATCTTCCATTATTAAAAACTGCACTGGAACCTGTGTTCTGGGATGGTACCTGTGACCACATGCTTGGGTTTCATCCCTACTGGAGTGTGTAAGAAAACTGTAAAAAACACAAAAACAAAGTGTGTGTGTTTGGGGCCTTATTTTGGATAAAAAGAGAAATCCAAAAACCCAGAGTCTGTAAGATAGAAAAAGATGCCCCTAATTAAGGGTCTTTAATAAATGAACGACCCTTACTCTTTGTGCCCCACAGCCTGCTGCATGGGGAGGATGCACCTTACAAACCTAAGTCTGTGCAGCACTCCCCAGCTTCAGATCACCCACTTTCCATCTGTGGCAGAGAAAAGCCAGAGTCCCTGTTGTAGACACAAGGATGAGAGTCTCTTCCCACTGTCTGTCCCTTCCTGGCTTCATGACACTGCAAGCCCCAGAGTCCCCCTCTTTTCCCACACCTCCGATCCACCAGGACAGTGTGGCCCAGCAGTGTGACTCCTCACACAGCCTGTCCCTGTGTATTCCCCAGGGCGCGCGCTGCCCCAGGACACAGAGCACATCAGTAGTGGGTCCTGTTCTTTCCCACTGTGCTCACCCCAAGCAACTTCTCCCCTTTGGAGCCAGAGCATGCACCCCCCAAGGGACAACCTGCACATGTGCATAGCAGGGTATGCTACAGAGTGGCCTCGGCGCCCCCTCCCGCAACCTTATTAGGACGACTTCTAGGGTTCCCCAAATGCTGGAAATAAGATATGTCTTTCTAGCCTGGCCCTCAAACTTCCTGTCTTTGGTCCTTGTCAATTCTGCGGCTTTCCTATGTCCCATCTCCCAGAACTCTGTTTTTCAAACTCACTGGGATGGTTCCTCCGCATCTGTCTTACTATGTCTTCCAGCCCTGCTCTCGCCCTTTCCAAGTTTTATCCTTACAAAGCTCAGTGCTTTAAGATCACATCAAGTAGTGTCTCCTCCACGAAGCTCCCCAGGTGTTGTAATCCTTGGTGACCTGCCTAATGCTGCTGCAAGGGCAGCCACACCAGCTCCCTCCACCCGATGCCCAGAGCAGTTTCTATGCTGTTTCTCTCTGCCATGGCAGGTGATCCTTTCAGGATCTCCCTGGATCTTCTGAATTTTCTGTGTGTTACCACCAAAGGGGCTAAATTCAGACTGTTTGATGATGATAGATTATTCTTTTTTACATAAAGATTTTCAATGTACGCTAGGCCAGTGGTGGCAAACCTATGGCATGTGTGCCAATGCGAGCTGTTTGTTATCATTGAAAGCTCTAAAAGGTTTGCCATCACTGCTAGGCTCTTCTTTTGCCCCACCCTCACGTGCTTCTTTTGCCTACAAACCTGACATGAATAAAGGTTTCTGTGTTCCAGGTATTCTTATCCCTGTTACCAGACTAGAAGTCCTCTCTTTTACATGTCAAATGGGAGGAAAGTTCAGTAGGATGCTGTGTGGACACGAGTAGCAGTGTGACAAATAGCGAGGGTGTAGGCATCTGCAGTCTGCCTTCCAGCCCCAGATGTGCGATCAGAGGCCATGTGATTGTCCTCTCTGTGCTTCAAGTTTGTCCATCCGGGAGCAGTGGTGTGCTGAAGTTAAAATGAAGTAACTATAAGGTGCTCATTATACTGCATGACACCTACTAAGACCTCCAGTGCTAGCTATGATTAATGTTGTATTATAAAGTGGAATTATGCTATTTAGGACACTTGATATTTTACGTGACACTCTGACTCCCCTTCTAGCTAGGTAAGTGTTCATCCATGTCATCACTTCTCTGTCCTTTGGTAGCGCGGTTCTGACGTCTGTCTCCTGTGTCACTTGCAGGTGACCTTGATTGATCTCATCATCTATGGGTCCCTGGAAGCCGTTCACATCCACAGCATTAGATGGACGAGGGCCTTGAGGCCGGTCTTCCTAATTAACTTTCCTGAAAGTCGTCAAGTAAGCATATGATTTAGGATGCACAATGGTTTGGTCTTGGTTTTTACAAAAAATTAGCTGATTTCTCATAAATGAAATAAAATTTTGTCTCCCTAGATCCGACGGGCTTTCCGAAGCATCCGGAACACTCTGCCTGACATCCTGTATGTCTTCCTCCTGTTCCTGTTCAGTGTGCTCATGTTCTCTCTGATGGCCCTGAAGCTTTTTGGGGACAGGTAAGCCTACTTCCCTGAAAGCTTCTGCTTGTGAAGCTTGGGGGACTGTGTCAGAATAAGCACTTAATTTATGTGTGTGGTTTTCACTTTGTGCTTTTGGTTCCTGTTTAGGGGGCTGAAAACAGCTGACGGAGCTCCCTACTTCACAAATATTCTGGAAATCGCGTTTGAGCTCTATGTGCTGGTTACTACAGCAAACAACCCTGACATCATGTATGTGCCCCCCACCCCCAGTCCGTGTTCATGGATATCACTGTAACAGAATTCACATGATTAAAAGCAGCTCTTGGGTGCATGGCTCAGTAGTAGAGAGCTTGCCTCACATGCAAGAGGCCTTGGGGTTCCACCCCCCATCAATGCAAAAATAAAACAGAACAGAACAAAACAAAACCAAAAAGCAGCTATCCCCTGACACTAGAAGGACTGAGAGAGAGAAAATGTGATTTTCTGTTCAGTTGCATTCATTGTAAAAATATCAAATAGCACAAAATCTTACATAAATGATACCTTACCCTCTTAAAAACTAAATTCAGGCAAATTCTTTGAAAGTTGAAAGCAACAAGAGACATCTCTTGAGATTCAGCTCTTAACTAGTAGGGCCCACTTCCTATTCTGGGATCTTCACTAAATATTTTGCTTTATTTTATTTTTTGTTGAGACAAGGTTTTGCTATATAGGCTAGCTGGCCTTGAATTCACTTACTATGTAACCTCCTGCCTCAGCAAGGTCCTGGCACTGCTGTGTTCTTGGGTCTTTCCCTCCAGACCCCAACTGCCAGCCCTACTGACACCCATCACATGGCCCCTCCTGTAGGACATCTGGTTTCCATTAAAGGTGGTCCTAACTTACACTTCTTGTCCTGCCACAGCCACTCACAATGCCCCTTTCATTCTCCCTGTCCCAGGGTGTATAGATATTTATCTGTCACCCCAGCCATGGCCATCCAGTGTCCTGCAGGGCCCTAAGTGTAAATCCAAGGCATGCTTCTGGCTCTCTCTATAATTCTAGGGAGGTGGCTCTCCTTCTAAGTCTTGATTTTCTTATTGTGAAGTGCGAGAATTGGACTGGGCAATAGCTAAGGCCCAACCCATTTTGAACACTGACACCTCTGTAAGACACAAGAATTTCAGAAGGGCAGATGTGGAGTGAGCTGTTTAGTCACGGGGATGGTGATGATTTTAAGGCCCCATGGCACCACACAGGACAGTGAGAGTGAGAGATTTGTGGTGCCTCGTGCACAATAATTGTGCTTGTGGGTGTTGCCTGTGGTCACCCTTGTGGGCACTGTGGAACCAGGGCATGAAAAATCATGACACATAATCATTTCCTTCCAGGATGCCTGCCTATAACGTCAGTTGGTGGTATTCCTTGTATTTCATAACCTACATCATCATCAACACTTACATCTTCATGTCTGTCTTTCTGGCTGTGGTCTACAACAACTACAGGAAGCACTTAAAGGTAACAGGCATGAGCTTGCGGTAGGAGGTGGTCAGTGCCTGGGTTGGGCACAGTGGCAGGGATGGCCAAGTGCCTTCACTAACTATGTGGAAGTATTCTCCATTGCTTACTCCATTGCTTACTTGGGTAGAACAGAAGACTTTTTTGGGATCCCTCTCCCCTTCGCTAAGCAGAGTGTTTCTTCACCAGTCTTCATAGTGGGTCTAGAAGACCTGAATGACAAAGGATATAGCCACCTTTGTTCTGAAAAGTCCTTGATTTTGCTTGTTGCTCTTAATGCATCCAGTGGTTCCAGGGTCTTTGTAACATTTTGTGTAGGATTGGAGGTTGGGATGTTCTCCAAGCTTCCAAGTCCTTTCCTCACTAGGCACAGGGAGGCAACTGGGGAGAACTGTAGTCTTTGCAATTAAGGAGAAGTAGGTAAGGGAGTCTGGTTCTGTCCAGGTACTTTGGATCTGACCCCGAGGCCAGGCCTCCTCTGGCCTCTTCCTCCCTCTGACAGGAGAAGCCATTCCCAAGGGTCTGGTGCACTTCTTATCTCTTTCGCTGCTGGACAGAACTGTTACTATGCCTCCCCTTTCCCAAGGAAGTGTATTTTTGAGTGACACCCCTGGAAAATTAGCCCCCTACAGCATGCATCACCTGGAAAACTCATGCTTTATGTGCCATCCGCATTCTCAAGAGTCAACAATGATTAATACCTAGCCCTTGCTCTTTAAGAATGTGTAGACTAGCTGTGTACTCTGTTAGGTGATGATGATATTGGGTGACAGACTTACAGGGAGCAGTAGGAGTGTCCAGCTGGACAGCTGGACAGCTGAGGAAGGCTGTTGGGCTATTCTGTACTGGAAGATTCCTTGTGGTCAGGCCAGATGGCAGCCCAGGCAGAACCCAGCTGTCCTTCTGCCTGGGACTACTTTTAGCCTTGTTTCACTTCCCTGACTTTCTCCTCCTCTTCCTCTCTTTCTGTCCTGACTTAATGATAGCTCTCCGCATCCCCATTCTGCCTTTCTTCTCAGCCACACATCCAATCTCCTTCGTTTCTGGAATCTCCTCCCTCCTGGGCAGAGTGGAGTTTGGAGCTGTCTGCTTCCTGTCACTCTGCTTCTTGCCATACAGATTTTCCTTCAAGGGATTCATCATTGCAACTTGGTAAGACAAGTACTGTGGACACAGACAGGGGTTAGCTAAATAGACCAGGAGCAGGGAGGGATTATGTCCCTTGCTTTTTAGCAAACCCAGCGACTTCTCCTGGGCTCCTCCATGACTTTGAAATGTTTGGGATGGAAGAAATGCCTCTTGCTTGAATCTTTCACTTAAGACACTCAACTCTTTTTTTAAAGAATGAGATTCGCAAACTGGCGTACCTGAAACGGCACAAAATGATACAGGCATTCAACATTCTGAAAGTCAAGGTGGGCACAGAGTTTGTGGTAAAGGAGGCTGCATGGAAGCAGCTGGCCAAGGTGGTGACACCAGACATCAGCAGCTCCCACCTGGAGCTCCTCCTGAGGATCTCCGACGAGGGGCAGCAGGGGTATGTGGGTAAGAAGCCTTCCCTGTGCCTCCAGCAGTACCATAACCATCCCCCGAATCCAAGGATGCTTAAGTCCCTTCTGTAAAATGGCTTAGTGTTTTTGTATAACTCACACACATCCTCTCATCATCTCTAGATTACTTATAAAACTTGATAAAATATAAATGCTTTACAGTATAAAGTCATTATACTGTATCGTTAGGGAGTAAAAAGAAGAAGAAAAGGTCTGGACATGTTCATTGCAGAAGCACCCCTTCCCCCCCAATATTTTTGGTCTGGGATTGGTTGAATCTGTAAATGTAGAACTTGTAGAAAATGAGGGCTGACTGTGTTTAAAATTTTTTTAGATTAGCAAACACAGCCCAGGTCCTCTGACTAATTGGTGGCTCACGGTTGGAGTCACTTGACTTGCGATCTGTTTGTAAAGTAAATGAGGCCAAGACTCATCTAGTTTGAGAAAGAAATTCATCAGTCACAGATTATTTTATAGCTCTGTCTATGTGGCAAGAAGACAGTCCCAGTGGACACTTGGTTTAACCTTTACAAAACAGCAGTGTCCATTTAAGTATCATCACCAGGGCAAACCTGTTTTTAAGGAAGAAAAGCCATCAGCTTGGTTGACTTTTGGGATGCTTAGTTATATTTCACAGGGTATAGTGATACTTTCTGGTGGCTCTTGTCCCAGGAGACTCCTCAGTTAAGAAACACTTTCAAGGACAGTTTTAATGACAGCAAGCCGAGCAGGATCACATGCTTCACCGTGGTCTCCTCTCTGTACAGGCAGAGGATGGCAGAACATCTGTGAAACTTCTCATGTGCCCCTTGACCAGCAGTTTCGAGGACGGGTGGTTTCTAAGGCCACACACTGGAGTTCTGTTAGTATCAGAAGCATTGAAACATAAATCTAGTGATAACCTGAGAAACATAAAACTCATCAGAGAAGAAAGACAAGTATAATACAAGCATTATAGAAGTATTATTTTTTTCCTTAGTGATATTTGTTTTTTGTAGTTTCAAATCTTTAAATAAAATCATTACACTTACATGATAATAGTCACATAAAACATAAAAATTATGCACATGTATGGGGTACAATGTGCTGTTTTTATACATGTAAACATTGCATGTTTTGTGATCTTTTAACAAAGAGAATATGAAGCAGATAATATGGCATCTGCCACAAGGGGGTGGCTGACTGTAGTCCCTGGGTCTGATACAGCTCACAGTCTTTTCCTGTGCCATGGCCATTGTGTGTTGTCTGTGCCTGCTTCCATGCATAATGCAGGGTTGAATAGTTGTGACAGAGGCTGTATGGCCTGCACAGCCTAACATAATAACTCTTGGGTTTTTTATTTAAAGAGCTCACTGGTGCCCAAGCTACAACTTTAAGCAGCAAATTGGTACAAATTCTCTCTTTACACAGAACTATTACAGTCTTGGTTTTCTTTGGTCTTTCCTGTTCTAGTGAATCTTCTCGGTTAAAAGTTGTGAATCCAGTGAGACTGATGGATTCTCTGTTGATTTGAGGTTATTTAGTGGGCAGGGATTTGGGCTGGATTCCTGGCAGTGACCTTGGTAGGTCACCTTGAGCCCTAGTTATGGCTGTATCACAGTGTCTCCATAGCCTCCATTGTGGAGCTCATGTGACCCAAGTCCCTGGATCCAATTGTGCATGTCACTAATTCTCTGAGGCTGCCCTTTTACTCAAGTGGGTTTTATGCCTGGCTATTAAGATATGTAGGTGTGTTTCCTTTCTAACTCTAAAGACCTGGAACTTCAACAGCTTCTAATATATCTAACTGTGTTTTTCACCCAACTTGATGGACTCACGTTCTTTCATTTTCCTGGGATTGTAGAGCATTAGTGGAAAATAGCAACCTGAGTGTTTAATGCAACTCAAGACGTTATTTAAGTCAGGCTGCACCCACAGATGAGGCCACATTTGACAAAGCCAAGGCCTTTTCCTTGCTTGGTATCTGTTGCTGGCAGTTTTGTGACTTCTGTCCTGTATAAACCACACCATGGTACCTGCCACCTGTGCACTCACGGTTCTTTGCTTATTTCTGAAAATGGAAGTGAAGACCTGGGAAGTTTCCATGAACGCTAAGTGAGAATTTTTCTCAATGTTCAAAACTTCTGCCCCAGTCTTTCACAGTTGTCTTGATTTGCACCTCTAACAGAAGCTTTCTTTGGAGTTGCTGAAAAATTCAATATAGTTTTCAAAGAAGTAGTGACTGTTGGTGGATTCTGATTTCATTTGTTGATGTGCTGTTACTTTAATTATATGGTGTTACCCAAAGTTCATACATAAATAGCTTTGGGAGCTGGCCCAGTGCCCTGGCTGGTTGCCCAGCTGCCCAGCATGGCTGGTCCCAGGGAATCCAGCGGGTTTGGAAACCACTGGCTCTGAGGTTGCCTGGGGCCTGGGGCTCAGAAAAGCAGCCACTCTACTTTGACCTGGGTGGTGAGTGAGCTCCTGTGGAAGCTGAGGGTTAGAGCCCCAGGGAAAGGGCAGGGAAAGAGGCTGGGCAGAGCAGAAGATAACAGCTCAAACAGAAGGGTATGGACTTCATGTTTGAAGGCTTTGTAGAGAAGAAGGGAAAGTATGAGCCAAGATCGAAAAGCTGGATGGGGGTGGGAGTCGGGGCCAGGGGAGCGCACGGAAAGCAGCAATGGACCACATGAAGAGGAACACAGAGTGGAGGGCAGAGAGTGAGTTGGTGGTATCTGTAAATTAGCAAAATCCCATTGTGCTACCTTGAAGTGGCTGAGGGTCTAAAGAAGGGCAGGTGGGAGGCCAGGTGATCACCTGGGTCTGCCTTTGCTGGCTCCGTGGCCTTGGACCTTCCCCTTTTGCTTGGGATGGTGGTAGTGGTATTTCAATTCTAAGACTGTAAAATGCAGAGCTGAGTCTTCCTGACTTGGCTTTACTCTCTAGACCTTAGTGTCTAGAGTTGTATGGGGTCATTTTCTCATTGCAGACAAAATGAACTTTCTCCGCCTGGCTGACCTCCTCAACATCCAGGTGGTTACCATCAATCTCAGGAGACACCCACTGGAAGCCTGGGTTCCTCGGGTCTACCAGTCATCCATGAGCCTCTTGGTCCAGAGGATGGTTCAGCACAGGCAAGTGAGACGGGCCAGTTCCTCTCCAGCTGTTCTACAAAGAAAAGACGCTGTCTCTGCCACCTGGACTGAACATGTTTCATCCACAGCCTGCTCACTGCTTGTGGTTTCTAAGGGAGGCATGGAAAGGGTTTTGGACACACTATGTTTGGCCTTAGCTATAAGAACAGGCTTCTAGATTGTGCTTCCTTCTGGGATATTTCCTAAGATTCTTGAGGACTGTAGACTAGGGCACTCTCTGAGCCAGGAAAGCTGACCATTCTCTGAATTTAGGAGATTCCAGCCTCACCAGAATAAATATGAAGTTGGTATCAAACATGGCATACAGATTCTGTATGCATGATGTCAGGAAATAAACTGGCCTTGGTGAAGCCCTGAACAGACTCATGTGCCTTTTACTGAAACATGGGGTAACAGGACTTTGATTTTCAGAAGTATATGGTCCGAATTCATAAGTTAGCATTGCTGGAAAGATTGTTTTGTTTGTTTGTTTTTTGGTACCAGGAATCAAACCCAGGGCCTTGCATTTGCCAGGCATGAGCTTCACTGCTGAACCACATCCCTGGCCTGCTGGAAAGATTGCTAAGGAGGCTAGTTCATTCTTTTACATTCAAGCAGACAGATGACTTCTGGAAAGAGCCATTTATCCTAGTTTGAGACTTTCTTTTTAGTATGTGGTCCTGCAGTGCCCCATCAGTTGAGGCTCACTAGCCACGATGGTCTTTTTGTTTTGCATTTAGTGTTTCAAAACAGTGAATGGGGCTGGGCATGGTGGTGCATGCCTGTAATCTCAGCACTCTGGAGGCCAAGGCAGGAGGATCTCTGTGAGTTTGAGACCAGTGTGGGCTACATAGTGAGTTCAAGGCCAGCCTGGGGTACACAGTGAGACTCTGTCTCAAACAAAACAAAACAAAAAGCAAAAATCAAAAAAAACAACAAAAAAGTCCCTGACACAGGTCAATACATACCTTTAGCTGCCTATTTTTAAAATTTATCAAAGCTCTTTATGCAGAGCTTCAATCCCAATGTTGAATACTGCTGTGCTTCATGCAGGGGACGTATCTCCCCCATGTCTGGGCCCTGGTTCTGCAGCATCACAGAGAACACCACGGTAACCCCTCCTCTGCCTTCCCATAGCCATGCGCCTGGCAGGGATCCCTGGGGCACAGAGGGTGACACTTGAGCCACCTGGGGCAGCCTGATCTAGGACTGAAGTCAAGTTGGGACCCAGCTATCATGTTTTGTTTGCCCATTTTCTCTCTCACCTTGATGAGAAAGATGGACAGGCCATTCCCTTGGGAGGCTGGTGTTCGTTAGGGGTGAAGGGGCTTTCAGAAGCTTTCTTAGTTGAGGATGTGCATTTTCTGGGGATCATCCTGTGTTAACCCCAAATCTTCTCCCTGCCCTGATTCTAAGCTTTCATCAGATCAGGTGCTGACCCCAAGGGGACCCTGGGAAGACAACTTTCCTCTCTTCTCCCCTCTCTCTGTCCTCTTCTCTTGGAGAGAAGGGCAGCACCAAGGGTTTTGGGAGACAGATGAATTTCAAAGCTCAACCATGCTGGAACTTCCATAGATGAGGCCTCTCTCTCTCTCTCTCTCTCTCTCTCTCTCTCTCTCTCTCTCTCTCTGTGTGTGTGTGTGTGTGTGTGTGTGTGTGTGTGTGTGTGTGTGTGTGTGTGTGTGTGTGCAGATCCTGTATGCATGGTGTCAGGAAATAAACTGGCCTTGGTGAAGCCCTGAACAGACTTATGTGCCTTTTACTGAAATATGGGGTAACAGGACTTCTTTTATTTCTCTTCCTGCCAGGATTTTTGTCTGGGCGTATGATGTCATCATTCTAATCAATGCCATATGCATTGCTCTGGATGAGAAACACCCCTTCATTTCCTATGCAGAATGGCTTTTCCTTGCTCTCTATATTATTGAGATCCTCCTGAAACTGTACACATATGAGCCCAGAGCCTATCTTGGAAGGAAGCAGTTCTGGAACTGGTGAGTGGTGTCCTGGGGAGGAGTGAGGTGGCCAGGTGTCATGAGAGTGGACTTGTTGTCACAGTTGAGGGCACATGGCTACAAGCCTCCAAGTCCATTTGCCTGTTTTTGAGGTATCTTATAATGAGACTTTTGGGGACAGGGAACATCTGATTCAGTGAAAGTTGTTAGTCATGATGTAAGTTGAGACTGATTGTAGTAAAATTAGAATTACAGACCATGGCATCTTTGATTTGGTAAGGAACTTTAAAAAGAGGAAAACAAGCCAGGCATGGTGGTCCACACCTATAATTCCAGCACTCTGGGAAGTTGAGGTAAGAGAATCACAAGTTGGAGCCCAACCTGAACAACTGAGTTACTTACAGGGACCTGTTTCAAGATAAAAGATAAAAGAAGAGCTTGAGATGCAGCTCTGGACAATGGCTCTGTGTTCAGTCTTGAGTCGCAGAAAAACAAAACAAAACAAAAAACCAGGAAAACAGGCAAGTGTGGTAGCACATACCAATAATCCCGGTTCTCTGGGAAGCTCAGGCAGAATGACCACGTTTGAGCCCAGCCTGGGCAGCTAAGTGAAACCCTGTCTCAAAATATTAAAAAAAGAGGCCGGGGATGGAGCTCAGTGCAAAGGCCCTGGGTCCAGTTCCCAATACCAACAAACAAATAAACACCCCAAACCCAACAAATAAAGTAAAACAAAACAACAACAGAAACCAAGAAGGAAAAAAAAAAAGGACAGCAAATTGTTTTTCTCTACTCTTTCATAACACTTCTGCCACCAAATGTGTGGAACTTTTCACACAAACCAATTGTCTAACTGGGTGTTCCACACTTCAATTCAATTCTTTTTCTTTTATTCATTAAGTTTATTGGTACATTTTAGGTATACATTATGATCACATTCATCATTGAGAATTTGTAGCTATACATGATATATCTTGGCTCTTATTTTTTCCTATTCCCCTTTCCTCCCTTCAACCCCTCCATCCATTCCTATTTACAAAAGCTTTGTTTCCATTTTTTCTTTCTTTTATCATTTTTTCTTTCCCTTCTTTCCTTTCCCCCACCTCCCTCCTTAGTTCCGCTTCCCCTTTAAACATTTTCTTCCTATTTCACAATATCTGTTATACATTTTGTCCTCATTTACACTTTAGTGTTTCTGTTTTAATATTTAGATCTTTGATCCATTTCAATTTTAGTTTAGTGGATGGTGAAAGATATGGGTCTAGTTTTAATCTTCAGCAAGTGGAAACCCAGTTTTTCCAGCACCATTTATTAAGGAGGCTATCTTTCCTCCAGTGAGGGTGTTTGGCTCCTTTGTCAAAGATGAGGTGGCTGAGTATGTCTGGAGTTGTTTCTGCATCTTCTAATCTGTCCCATTGATCCTCATGTCTGTTTTTTCCCCAGTACCATGCTGTTTTTAACACAGTAGCTTTGTAGTATAGTTTCAAGTTGAGGATTGTGATATCCCCTGCCTTGCCTTTGTTGCCTAGAATTGCCTTTGCTATTCTAGGTTTCTTCTGGTTCCAAATGTCAATCAATTAAGTTCTGACACTGTTTACCTAGAGTTAGTGTCAAAATTACTAGGATTTTAGGAGTTCTGGCTAGGAACTCCTAGCCAAAGTTGAAGACAAAGATGTATTTCTCTTGCCACAGTCTTAGAACAGTTGACTAAAGGAGGCAATTCCTTCCATAGTTTCCTCAGCTCCCCCTTCTCTCCTGGTCAGAAACCTCCACCACAAAGGTGCAAGTTGCAGACCTTAAGTTCTCCACAGCTCATGAAGGCTGGATCTCTAGGATCGCTGCTCTAAAATCCAGGAAACTTGTTACAAAGCACATGTAGCCAAAGGGGAGCTGGTCAGTACTGTCCAGTATTTTCTTGTTCTTTGGCACCATTGTTAGAGTGAAAAGTCATGACATGAATTTCTTCTTCAATTAAA
This sequence comes from Heterocephalus glaber, assembly GCF_000247695.1. The sequence goes on along the minus strand of NW_004624749.1, from coordinate 1,665,383 downwards.
AAGTTGTAATGCATTTAATAAAATTAGTATCAACAATGTATTCTGAAAATGGATGAAGTATTCTTTCAAGTGCAGACTTATTGTGCAAGACAAAGTGTTGTGCATTAGCTGATTCCTACAAATTCCTTTGGATGATCCTTTGGAACATCCAGTGGGTGAAAATTGGGTGGTCCAAAGATAATGTTTTGGTCTTCATAGTCACTGTCCAAAAAATTTCAAAAATCAGATTTTGGCTAGATCATTGCTTTGCCTAAGATACCAGATACAGAGTTTTCCTGGAGCCCATCATAGCCTGAGCTTATCCTTTCCTAGATTCCTAACCGACTTTGCTTTTGCTCTGTTAGGTTTGATGTGCTGATCATCATCGCAGCTCTGGTGGCCACCATGGCCAATGCCGCCATTCAGTCAGGTCAGTGCCACCTGCCAGGATGGGGTATCTGATTAGTAGTCTTGTTGAACATCCACTGTGAACCAGTAAGATTTAGAGACCAAGTAGTGGGACCATCAGAGAATTATTAATAAAGTTCCAAGCTCTTGAGAAGGATGGTGGCTTTGTTTGTGTTTAGCTGTGCAATATTTTAGAGATTTCATTTGTAGGAGGGCACCACCCAAATACTCACTTGGCCATGTCTCCAAAACTGGGCCTCTGTCTCAGGGCTCACCTTCTGCCTGCATCGGCCTCCTACCAGGTTCCAGCCATGGTAGGAATTTTGCATCCTTCCTGCTCACCACCCCCTTGTCTCTACACTCCTCTGGCTCTGTGTACCCCCAACACCATACCTACTTTTCCTGTTGACAGCAGGTAGGATTAATGGACATGGCATAGCTTCTGAACATTGTGAGATGAATTCTGGGGAAAGAAAGGCTTGTTGCAATGTGTTCTGTACAAACAGATCCACAGTCACTTCTCGAGGATGAAGTCCACACCTGCACACGTGGTACTTTAGCTCTGGGGGCTGGGTGGAGGGAAGGCACTGCTTTTGCACTGCCTGCCTGAGCTTTGACTTGCAGAGATATTTTGGGATTTAAGACGGTACCTACTTTCTCATAGCTCAGAGACATTATCCTGTTATTTTATTTTAATTTGGGGATCCAACCAACCCACGGCCTTGTGCATACTAAGCATGTGCTCCACCACTGAGCTACATCCCCAGCCCCTATTGTCCTATTCTTGAAATGAAGCTTCATGGTTCCCCAGGATCCAGAGAGTCTTGGTCTCATTGAATAAAAGAGGTAAGTCAAAAATCCTGAGAAAATGCAGTATTAAAGGATTATGTTCTTTCTCTAGCAAGAAAATACAATAGTCGGCAGATCCTGGATATTGTCTTGATATTGAGGATACTCCGGCTCCTAAGGGTTATCATCAGCATTGAGAGGTACAGATGAAGTGAGGTGCAATGGCTCTATTTAGGGGCAGCTCCCTGCATTGGCCTTAACTGTGAACCTGGAATGCAGCTCATATGGAGGACCTGGAGTTCTCTGGGGGCAGGGTGGGAGGAGAGAGACGCCAGTGTAGATGGGTAAAGAGTACTAAGATGTCAGCTCCTTGAGGGGATCTGATGGTCACTTTTGACCCTGAACTCTGCCTGCCTGCATGGTAACTGCAGAAGATGGTGGCTAATGCTAACTCTAGTGTGCTACCCATTCCCTTATCAAACCCCACCATCAACCCTTGATATGGGGACTTTCATATCACTAGTTTATAAATGAAGATAATGAAGCCTGAAGATGTTAAGTCCCTCTCCCAGTGGTGCCCAGCTAGAAAGAGTCAGAAATGGTGCGCACCCAGGAGGCTGAACCAAAAGCCTGAATGAACCCCAGCCTTGGTCTTGATGGTTCAGCTTCCTTCCTACATCTGGGGACTGGCTTGCTCCTCTAGAAAGTATGTGGTTGCCCTCCAGGACAGCCTGAAGTCAGGCTTGATTCTGATGAAGGAAAAAGGTGGGGGAGAAAATCAGAGGTGGCTAAGTGGCTTTCCACCCTCAGTATGCATCTCACTAGTGCAGTTTCCTGTAATTCCCTTTCTAATGCTTGTCCAGCCTGCCTTGCTTGGCTTCAGGGGGAAATAGCTAGTTGACTGTAGCTCAGCTTGGTGGTGGGGGGACCAACTCTGACAAACCCTCAGGCCAACTCCTGCCAACATCTAAGCCCAGATGCAGGACTGGGGAGGGTATGTTAAACCCTCAACACTATTGGAATAAGTTTAGCTCCCCACCTTCCCTTCTGCCTTGTGTCAGAAACTATTTTATTCTAGGTTCCGGGTGATAGTGACCACTTTGATCAACATCGGCCCCACAATGCTGACGTTTGGTGGGCTTGTCTTTGTAAGTAGCTGCTCTCCTTTGCTATTTGATGTGAAATCAATAGTGAAGGGCTGATTCCTAGCAACTCTCAGTAAGCCTTCTTTTCTTTTCTTTTCTTTTCTTATAAAGCTTTTTAAACATGAAAAAGGACACTCAAAATGTATTACATGCTTAAGGCATGGGAGTATTAAAAATAGGCCCAGGAGAGGGGGTGGGGGTGGGAGGGAGGTCAAGGGCAGTCCAGAGGGCTGGGCCCTCTGGTGCTGTACTGGTGCTTAGGATTTTCTGAAGCACTGACACCTTCCTACCTTCTTCCTGAAGCTGCTTGTAACTCTTGGCTGGAGTCAGTGACCATTCCTGGGAATATGGTGGTGGCTTCTGCTGAACCCTGGAAACAGGGAAGGTGGCTGTCTGGAGGGAGTTCTTCCTGTCTGTGCTCTCCTTGTCTTGTGCTTTGGGCGCCCCCTGGTACCTAACTGGGTGCCTCCCATCCTAGGTGGTTTACTATACATTTGCTGTCATTGGGATGGAAATGTTCCATGGCAAAGTCCAGTTCTTTGACCCAAATTTCACATCTCCTGATGCCCTGGTGTGTGGGAATCCAGCCTTAAAGGGGTCAGCATTTGCCCGAGACAGGTACTGCAAGAACAACTTCAATGATCTGGCCTCATCCTTTGTCGTGCTGATGGAGCTCACCGTGGTGAACCAGTGGCATGATATCCTTCCAGGGGGAGGGGACTGACAGGGATTGGCCTCTCCCTGGAGTGGCCTGGTGCCTGCTGGCAGTCACGTTTGGGAGGAGGAGGATGCCTCGCCAACTTGCTGAGTTTCTCAAAGGTCTGGTTCCTTAGCCTCCCACTCCTTGCAGGTGGCTTTGCCCTCGTGACTCACCAGGCGGCAAAGCTGTACTTCATCTTGTTCCACATTGTGGTCGTCATCCTCATTGTTAAGTGAGTAACCTCCTGCCACGTGGGAAATCTGGGCCCTTTTTCAGAATGGCCGACCACTGGCACTTTTGATCTCCCTTGTTCCTCAGGTAGGCTGTGTGTGTGTGTCTCCTTGCCCCACTGAAGGCTGAGCCATGGATGGGAGGGGTCTCATTTCTTTTGGCATTTGTGTTCCTCTGGGTGTCCATCAATGTCTTTCACTTCAACATGTAACACACATCTCAGGACCTCACAAGTTGTTTGGGTCAGAAGGAACCCAAGGTCCTGGGTGATCTTCCTGCCCTTTCCCCTGCGAATGAATCACCTCCAACACATCGGCTGTGCCACATCTGCTTCAGCTTATCCAATTGCTGGGGCCCATTGATACCCAAGAGAGTTAGTTCTGTTATTTTTCTGCCCTGGTCCTTAGCACTTCCATGGGTAGAATGGGAACTGGCTTTTGTGGGTTCTAAGAGAATGGGAACATATCCCTGATGAGTTCAATAGGATGGAAATGTGTCCCTTGTTGGATCCTTGTAGGATGGGAATGTGTCCATGGTGGGTCCTGGTAAGGTGAGGACATTCCCAGTGATGGGTCCTAGTGGAATGAGAATGTGCCCCTGGCAAGCTGCTACTAGGCTAGGAATGTGTCCTAGTGGATCCTGGTGGGACAGAGACCTGCTTCCTGGTCTCTGCATTGGTTCCAGTCTTGTCCTTGCCCTTTTCCATGGGAGAGCTCAATATTTGAAAGCTGCTGTGATATCACATCCCTCAAAAACTATCTTTTCAGTTGGAATATTTGACTCTAGCTCTTTGGTTCCTTGTGTGACTAAGTCCCTGTGACCACCATGATTCTCCCCCATAGGGTTCCTGGTGGTCCATGCCCTCTCAGAGCCTGGGTTTCTTAGGGTGAAAGCCTAGCCCAGTACCTTCCTCATCATATTGGTCCTGGTTTGGTCGCCCACTGCCTATGACTGTGATCCAAGAATGCCTCAGGGAATGTCCTGGCAGAGGGTGGGACCAGAGGATCCTGAACATACTACAGAGGAGTGGAGTAGGGGGAGCTGCCCTGAGATGATCAGGGAGAGGTTACTGAGTACTGGCATAGACAGAGGGCAATAACATAAATAGGCAGTGGGGATTCTTCTTCTCTCCTCTGAGGAACCCATGAGCACCATGACAGCCATGGGCTACATCATCATTGTCATCAAGCTAAAGATGATGAAGGGTCCAAGAGTTCATCCACTGACAGAGGACTGGGACCTTGGGTCAGAGACAAAGACAGTTTGTTATTCATGGCCAGAACCCCAGTCCCCAAGGCAGTGTGGCCAGGGCCAGATGGAGCAGGTGGCTAGGAAAGAGGCAGCTCTGATCTTACAGGGCTGCTGGTACCCTGCCCTTCCTCTGGGAGGGGATATGAGATATTTCTTCTCTGGAATGTCAGCGTCTTTACTCTTGGAAGGGGAAGGCTAGGGCTTTAGTTTTGCCTTCCTGGGTCATCCTGGGGAGTCCCTGCCTCTTATTCTTACTTTTTCTCAGTATTTTCATAGCATTCATCTTGGAGGCATTCTTTGTGGCGTATTCATTAGGAAAGAGTGAGATAGAAACTGCCATAGAGAAGAAGATTCAAGAGCTCGGAGTGGGAATCCAAGAGTGAGTAGCCTGTTTCCCTTGGTGACTCTCAGACTTTAAAGTGGTACAAACAGAACATCCTTACCATGTTTAACCTGTCAGTGCTGCCTGGTACCTGGTCTGGTCCTGTAAGCCTGGTCAGTGACCACTGAGCCATAACTGGAAGGCTATGCAAGGGCTTTTCCTAAAGTCCTGACCATGTTCCTGTTCTTTTTTCATGCTTGAAGGGAAGATGTGCAGGACTGGAAGCTCACTGGTAACATCGGCACTGTGGATAGCACCTTTAGTGGGAATGATGGTGACAACAGAGGGAAGGCCTTGAAAGGACTATACTTCAGAATTGCATCAAAAAGTAAGTGGCAATAGAATGCAAAGCTAGAATGGATCTTGCTTCCCTGGGTGCAGATCCAGCTATGGGTAGCTTCCCATTGCTCAAGGTTAAGGAACAGGTTCCCCACTGCCTGCATGCAGGGCTGGTGTCTGAGAATTTCTGCCTCTCCTCTCTCCTGCCCAGCCACCACACCTGCTGCTCCTCCTGTTAACCTTTCAGCTCCTGGTTCCCTGCTGCATCCTGCCATGCTGCTATGGGCCTTTGCAAATGATGCTTCCTTCCCCCGCTCACCCAGGCAGCCCTTTTCAGGGACCTCCCTCCAGGCTTTCCAAGAAGGCCAGGTGCTCTGTGAGGCCCCTGCTCTGCTTTCCCAATAGGGGCATCTTCATCTCTCAGTGACTACTTTGGTCCCAGGCTGTCCTCCTTGCAGATGTGAAAGTGTATATGTGCAGGGCCATGCATGGCTTTTTTGTTCAAAGGTATCTCCAGGGTCTAATTATGTACCTGGGACATAGGAACCTTTAAAAAATCTTTATTTCATTACTTCACTAATTCTCAATGAATTAACAACTTCCTGGTAAACCCAAACCAGCCTGCTTTTGGTTTGGGCTCAGTCTGAGGAATATAGCGCAGATCACAGAAGGAGAGGTGTGAGCACCAGCCCTGTAAGAGGTGGGCTTCCTCCTCATCCCTGTGAGTGGCTGCGGCTCCATGCAGTCTACTCAGCAAGGATGAGTAATCTATCCCTTTATCTATGAGTCCTTCCCCTCAAACACTGTTTGGTTATAGTGCTCGAAGCCTAGTCTTCAACTCAGGGCCATCCTTCAGGAGAGCCTTGGTTTGCCAGGCTGAGGGCTCCCCTGAGCCCCCATACCAACAGATCCAATGTGCCTCTTTCTCCTTCATCCCAGAATATCGGACTGTGGATGCCTTGCTGCAGCGGATGTTTGAGTCTGAAATTGCTCCCAATGATGAAGGCCCTTCCTTGGAAGAGATTCTGAACTTCTCACCCAGTGACATATATCCCAAGAATCCCAATTTTGATAACAGTGCATGATTCTGCAGTTGCAAGAGTCCACAACTGGAAACCAAGAGAAGCTGCATCTTTTTTTTGCATATGCTAGCTGGAGATGACTTTTCCAGTGTGGGCTCCTTTTCTGATCAGATAAGACTGTGGCCTTACTTGTCCTGAGTGGTCAGCTGCATGGTATGGGAAGGCCACTACCATGTGCCTCGCCTAGGGGTTACTCTTAGGTCTGATCCTGAGGGTCCACAACTGGAAACCAAGATAAGCTGCCATCTTTTTCTACATATGCTAGCTGGAGATGACTTTCCCACCCTGGGTTCTGTTTTGTGATTAGCTAAGTCTGTGAATCAGCCATACCTGGCCCAAGTGGGCAGCTGCATGGTATAAGAAGGCCACCAGTGTGTCAACAGTGCTCCACCTGGTGTGGGGGGGTCATTCTTAGGTATGGTCACAGAAGTAAGGATGAGCAAGTTGATGAAGAGATTATGCTGAGCACTTGTCCTAACATGTCAGTGCATGTGTGAAGACTTTCCATTGGGTATATAGAAGCTTTTCATTCATTTTTCTATGATATTTTGCCATTCTATTAAACTTATACTGTGCTACAGTGTTACATAAATTATGGATATTTGAAAAATTACAAAGACATATTCTGGTACAGTAGCTTTTAAATGCAGTGATTTTCAAAATGAAGAAAAATATGAATGTGAAAATATAATTGTCACAATTGCTTCTTTTTGGAGGGTGCAGCAGTATACTCTCAAGGCTTCTTTAATTGAATTAGTCAAGCGCAATTTGGAGTAAGTTGCTCTCTAAGGACACTTTGCCCAGCTGGGAATCTCCCAGTATAGTGATTTGCTCCTTCTTGGAACTTAAAAAGGATTCATTTTATTAATAACTTTTAAAAATTGCTAAAATGCATATAACATGAAATTTTCCATCTTTGCAGTTTCTCGGTATGGAGTACAGTAGTGGTAAGTACACTTGTTAGTCAACTTTCTGTTACTATGACAAAACATCTGAGATAATTGAAGGAGGAGAGGTTTACTGTAGTCCCAGTTTCAGAGGTTTCAGTCAGTCCATAGTGGGTTGGCTCTGTTGCTTTAGGCCTGTGCCGAGGGTGTGCATCATGGCAGAAGCGTGTGGCAGAACAAGCTGCTAACTTCATAACAATTGGGAAGTAAAGAAAGAGATGGGAGGAGGCTGGGTCCTACTGTCCCCTTCCAGAACATGCCCGCAGTGACCTAACTTCCTTCCACTAGGCTCCACCTTAAGGGTTCTACCACATCCTAATGGTGCCCCAGGCTGGAGACCAAGCCTTCCCATGGGCCTTTGGGGCACACTCACTCATAGCATGCACTCACACTGTTGTGCACCCACCTCACTTTCCAGATTCACAACTTTTCCATCTTGCAAAGTGGAAACTCTGTACCTGTTCAACAACTACTTTCATTCCCACCATTGCACATTCTGTCTTTGTGAATTTGATACCTCTGGATGGCAGGTCCATTTCGAGCAGCTACATACCCAGAGTCCTCAGGGCATCCCCTCATTCACCTTGTCACAGGCTTCACTCTAAGGCAAGGGGGTGGGAATCCCCATGACCTGAGTATAGTGAGACCTGAGTGGTGTGCTGTGCCATGTGTCATGTGGCCACTGAAGCAGGCTCATAGGAACTTCTTCAGTCCTGAGGGGCCTTTTGGGCCTTGTGTTGTGGAAGTGAAACAAAGGCTTTGGGCAGAATGGCTGCCCACTGACTATGTCACAGAGGGCCCCCAGAGCCCATTTCCTCATGTGTCAACTTAGGACAATGACCTTCCTCCCAAGACTGTGGGGATGGAGGAAGGATGAGGATAGTGTAATGCTGGCTCCCACTCACAGTCAGTACTGTAGCAGTGTCTGTTGCAAGTCAAGTTGCTCTTCCTGGCTTAAAACCACTGCTGGTGTTGGGCACTGGAGCCCTGGAATCCCACTGTCACCAAGATTGCGAGGAGTGACTCAGTGGAGTCCTACCATCCTTCCAAACTCTCTCATCTCTTTGTATATCTAACAGCTATTGTCATGTAGAGTATTACACAAAATGTATGGAGTTGAAATTTAATTTTAAAATTTGATATATGTAACGGGCATTTCTTTCTTTTTTTCTTTTTTTTTTGTTACTGGGGATCGAACTCAGGACCTTGCACTTGCAAGGCAGGCAGCGGAACCACTGAGCTAAATCCCCGGCCCAGGGCATTTCTTTTTAAATTAGCAGAATGCATCATTATTTAAAGAATTCAATCCAGAGATGCCATCATAAATCAAAAGTTGCTCTTTACTCTTTCTTCTCCTCTCCCTTCTCTTTGCATTCTCCCACTCAGGCTGATACTGACTTTCCAGTGGTCACTGGTGATTTTGTTCATCCTTCTAGAGCTAAATGGATCCGTTTACAGTCACATATATCATGTACATTCATATGTGACATAACGCTATTTTTATCTTATGTGTATCATATACTATATATTGTTGAACAACCTGCTTTTTCTGCTTACCAGTACCTGGTTCATGGTAGTACACACACAGGTATGAGGGCCGAGTATTCCATCCTAGCCATGTTTCATGATTTAAGAATTCAGCGAGTCGTAGACTTATATGCTGTTTCACATGTTCAACATTAAGTCACAATATAGTATGCCCTTTTTCTGCTATGAGCCCCTCAGCAGGAAAGAGTGGTAGAGTTTACTGCTTTCAATGCTTAGAAACTGCAGTTCTCAGAGTGGTTGGAGCCCCGTGACCGACAGGGGGCGCCCCGCCTCAGCCATTGCAAAAGAAGGAGAACTGGAGGCGCTGAGGCGGGATCACCACTTTTCTCCAGCACTTTCTCTGCCGCTCAGTGAACCAATCTCTCCGCGGTACATAGACTCCCCGTTGGGGCAACATCATTATATCTGCCTGGGGGCTGCGAGCCCGACTGGCGTCTTGCCCTTGACAGCAGTGCCCCTCTCTGCCTCGCTTCTCGGCTGCTGGGAAATGGCAGCAGAACGTCAGGAAGCCTCAAGTGTCAGTGCACGTCAGTGGCAGCACAGAAGCGCTCAACCCACTGGAAGGGGAGAAAGAAATCACTCCTGTCTTCCTCAAGCCACAGTGTGGATTCTCTGTTGTCATAATAGCTTAGTGGCCCACTATCTAGATGATCCAGGAATGGGTTGTCTGAAACATTCCTGGATGGAACCAATGGGAATGAAGCCCTGGTCTTGAAGAATGAGGGAAAAGGGAGAACCAGAGTTGGTTCCAGGATCAGCGCAGAGAAAGGTCTGGAGTAGAAGAAGTGTTTTAGGTGTGCTTGGGTACCGTGCCGAACCCCTAAATGTCTAGGAGTGCTCATATCTGAGGGTCCCAGACCACACTTGTGCTTTTCCAACAGGAATGGATTAGGGGGAAATAAATTTTAGAATCACTGCCCTAGCCCACAGATATAATTCAGGTGAGGAGGAGCAGGAGCAGGAAATTCAATTTTCTGAGGAAGCAGCCTTACTCTTAAGTAGAACTTGAATGTGGAGCAGCTGGCAAAAAATGAATGGGAAATGTTTCCGTAGAGAAAGATATTATTAAATATGAACCTAGAACTGAGAGTAGGCAAGGGCTGAGCACGGGATGAGTTGGGTCACTGAGACAGAGGTGAATAAACCCCCTCAGGGAACTTCAGCCTTAGCAGTAGGCTGAACAGGAAGATTCTTGTGTTACATTCATTTCAGGGGCGGTTAAATGCGGAGCATTTCCCCTCATGCTGACAAACTGTGTATGTGTGTAATCCAGACAACTGACTATCACTAAGCGAAAGTCCTTATCTGTACCAGGCATATGTACAAAAATTAAAAACACAACTACTTGGCTGAAGTGCTTGAAGGTTCTCTCCCCCCCCCCCCACTCTGGGGACAATTCATTGCTAGGAAAGCAGACTGTAAAGTTTAATTTAGATAAAGCCCTTGGCATAGGTCATGGGCCAGATAGGCAACAGCAGTGACGACACTGTGGTCAAGGGGTTGGTGTGAATCACATGGGGGAAGTTTTTGAGTGTGATGCATTGAAGAGCCAGTAATAGCAAATGAGCTGGTGGTGACACAGGACATGTCAACAGGGGCTAGAAGCCAAAGCCATGTGGTCCTCTACATCTAAGGGTGATGGGTCCTATAGCTGCTGTTCATGGATGAACACGTTTTATTCTGTTTGATAAAATAGCACCCTTAGCTTCTTTAGTCTTAGTTCTCTTTGAAAACAGCCATTTTCAAAAGGAGAAAGAAATCCCACAAATCTGGCTTTGCTTCCAGATGCTTGGTTGTTTAGATTCTTTGAGTTCAGTGTTGATTTGCCTGATGAGTTCTGACCTTTGATCATTTTCAGCTTCCAAATTGAGTAGGCATGTAATTGATTTCTATAGATTACATTATTTATTTTCAAAATAAACATCTATTTTGGGATTCAGTCTTAGTAATTTATCCCACAGACACATTGGCACTTGCACTCACTTTCTTTTTTTTTTTTGAGAAATCAAAGGCATAGATTTTATTTGCAATGAGGACATAGATGCCTCTGTATGTCAACTAGGTGGCAATTTCCTCAAGCACCCTGTGCTCAGGCCTTCTCACACATCCCAGCTCCCAGTTCTGAGCTTTCTTTAGGTCATATCTGCCGCTGCTATTGACTTGGGCTTTGTGAAGCTCATGGCTCCAAAGCATAGGATGCCACTGAGGAGGGACAGAATGGCAGTGACTATCTCTAGTGGAAACACATAGAAGTCCAGACTCTTTGTCCACAGTAAACTCTAATGGGAAATCAAGGATCCTTTGGCCAGAAATATTATTGGCATAGTTCCAGCTCACAGCCAGAGCCACACAGCTAGAGCTGAGGGAAAAAAGGAGGGCCCAGCTTCTTTAATAGTCACAGGAATTCTGAGTAGGTGGGCTTCAGCCTGCTTACTAGGAAGGCCACTGTGCTGAGAATTAGGGATGCTGGCTGCATAAAATCCACCAACACCATTAGACCTTTTGCATAATCAAGCTCAGTTGCCTGGGTCCACCCCCTGTGGATGCTGGCATCTACTGGCACATCAACCACTGTGCCAGAGTTGTTTTGCCTGACATAATACTGAGCATCCCAAAGGCCAATGAAGGCAATGGGAACAACTTGGTTGTCAAATTCCCACATGCACCAGGATATGCTGCTCACTAGGGCGATACCCAGTACCCAGGCCACAGAACTAAACAGGAAGACAGTCAGGGTGTAGATGTGTTGCTTCACTCCAGGAAAACTGCAGAGGAGGTCGAAGAGGCAGGAAGTCAAGGCAGGAACAGCAATGAGGAAAAAACAGAGCATGAATCATGGTTAGAGAGTGGTAAATATGTAAGTCATATTTAAATGTTCTACATTTATAGTACTGTCCTAAATATTTTACGCAAGAATAAAAGGAGCTTAGCAGCTGTGTGTGGTGGGACACCTGTAATCCTAGCACTCAGGGGACTGGGGAGGGTGGATCTAGAGTTCATGGCAAGCCTGGGAAAAATAGTGATACACAGGTGGCCTGGAGTACATCCTGAGAACCTGTCTCACAGAAATAATGAAAGAGAAAGGGAGAGAGCAAGAAAGGAAGGGAAGAAAGGAAGGATGGAGGTAAGGAAGAAGAGAAAATAGAAGAAAGGAACAGGGAAGGGAAGAAAAGGGAAGGGAGAGGAGGAAAGGTGAGGAGAGAAGGAGAAGGAGAAAAAACCCTAGGGATCCATGATGATGGCAGGAGTACGAGTTTGTAGGAGATTTTGGAAGACAGTGTGGTGGTATCTTTCAAAAATGGAAATATTCATAGGTCTTGTCTATGAATTCTAATCTTTTTTTTTCTGATACCAGGGATCAAACTCGGGATCTTGTGCTTGCAAGTATGAATTCCAATCTTGAGAATTCATACTAAAATAAGAGTTTGTGAAAACATATGCAGTGATGTTCATTTCAGTGCCATTTGCAATAGAGAAAATTGGAAATAACAAAAATGTTTATGGAGGGATGTTCAAATACAATAGAGTGTCACTAAGACTGTAGTGGAATATTACATAGCCAATACCAAGAAAGAGTTAATACATTTGAAATGTAGGAAAAAACAAAAAAATACCTAGAATGAATAAAATCTAAGATCCAAAATGAATAATAAAACATGATATGATATATGTTAAAGAGAGATAATAAATACATAAATATAAAAAATACATGCAGCTTCAAAAGTGACCCTTCTGCTGGGACTGGGGATTTAGCTCAGTGGTTCTGCCACCTGCCTCGAAAGCACAAGGACCCGAGTTCAATCCCCGGTACAAAACAAAACAAAAAGAAAAAAAAGGAGAAACATAACTGGTTTTCTTTATATGTACAAATAGACATGAACATACTGTTTTAAAGATTTAAAAGATGTACAGAAAAGAAGTAATTTTAAGACCAATTTGATCAAGTGGAGATTTTTATTCTTATATACATATATTTCCAAAATTTGTTTTACAATGGTGGGGCTTGAACCCACAACTTCACTCATGCCAGGGGGTGCTCTAACACTTAGATAAACTATCAGTCCTATCTGTAATGCTTTGTAATGAAAAGTATACATACTTTAAAGGCAGAGTGTGAATGTGACCTTGAAGATCTGTATATGTCACAAATCATTAGATCTTTTAATGCATTACTTGCTCAAAATTCTACTTCTAGGTATTGCCTTCTCTTGGGTGCAAATTCAAACAATCCTGATGTATTTTATATGCAGCAAATATCTTCTGTGAAGCAAAGCATACACTTCACATTTAGATTGCGAACTCATTTATTTGACTCCTCTCTTAATTCAAATGCATGGGAGTGTCAGGGATAAAACAAATTTAAGGTCGAAGGGCCACCCCTGGTATTGATTCCCGGAAAGGTGGTGGTAGTGTCTGCCCAAGCATGTGGACAATGTGGGCTCTGCCCATGCAAAATGTTCTAGGAGCCTCCAAAGTCTATCTCCTTCCCATTTAGTCTGCTGTCTCCAACCAAGCCCCATTGAGTCCCAGGCTTCCATGGAATGTGCTTTCTCATTAGAGAGAGGCAGCTGTCTACTGTGAAAGTTGCCTTATGAGACAGGTGTGGAAGTGATGGGCAGTTTTGAGAATTCAACTGTCCAGAGCACTTCCTTGCCAAAGGAGATCTGAGGGAATGGGCCACAGGATCAGGGAGCTTTGAAGGGGAGAGGGAATGAGGAAGGAGAATGCTGTAGTCATCAGGAAAATTTGCTAGCTTGGGTAGATCTGGTCCTGTCTTTGCAATCAGTGGGTTAGTCCTCAAAGGTCAAGTAATAGCACTACATATAATTTATATACACATTTACCAACAGGTGTCAAGGATCATTTTCCACATTTGGAAGATGTAAGGATAAATATTCTTCAGAGAACAGGAAACATTCAACAGAGAGAGAGAGAGAGAGAGAGAGAGAGAGAGAGAGAGAGGAGAGAGAAATGTCCAACCAACAGGAAAAGACCAACAAAAAACGATGAACCACCTACAAGAAAAGAAGTATTGTTAGGTAAAATCTGAGGTAGTAAATAGGGCTTAAAAAATCCTTGGTTCTCATAAAATATTCACTATAGCTTTACCCTGTGTTTTGTATAACACAGGCCTTTGTATCAATGCTGTGTGGATATTAATACATTCAAACCTCAGAGTCTAGTGACAGATGTAAAATTATGATCCCCATGTTACTGCTGAGGAGAAAGAGCACAAAGAGGTTACTGGACATGCAAGTTCAATAAGTGACATAGACATAAAGGGCAATGCAGACTCCAAAGCCCTTACACACAGTGCTTCCTGCCTCTGTCCATACTCGATGGGATTTATTCACACCAAGAGAACCAACAATGGCTGGAGGTGTTGTTCAGTGTAGACCACTTGCGTAGCATGCACAAGGCCCTAGGTCCTATCTGCAGTACCACACAAGAAGAGTGTCAATAAGCAGACAACTCCCATTCAATTGTCTTGCCCGGTAGGTTTGTTCTATTGGGCCTCATGGAGAAAAAGACCTTCACTGTCTTTTTCTAGGATATTGTTTAGAGTTGTTTGGAGTGCTGGTTTGGTATTCATGAAGTTTCTCAGGTGTTCTTTGTCGTGGAAGTATCTTATTTCCCCATCAATCCTGAAAGATAGTTTTGTAGGATACATCAGCCTAGGTTGGAGGTTGTTTTCTTTTAGGGCGTTAAATGCCTAACTCCAGGCTCTCCTTGACTTGAGGGTTTGTGTTGAAAAGCCTGCTGTAATTCTGATGGGCTTTCCTTTGTATGTGATTTGTTTCTTTTCTCTAACTGCTTATAGTATTTTGTTCTTCTGTTGGGTTTCCGGGATCTTGATTATTATATGTCTAGGTGTAGATTTTTTTTTTATCATGGCTAGTTGGAATCCTATATGCCTCACTTATCATCTGTATGTCAAATTCTTTTGCTCTGTTTGGGAAGTTTTCTGTCATTAATTCTGTGAAGAGTGTTTTTTTATGTCATTTATACTTTCTCCTGGATTCCTATCAGTCTTATATTATTCTTCTTTGGGTCATCTAGGAGCTGCTGGATCAATTTCTCCCTTTACTATTTTTAAGAGATCTCTCTTTTCATGGTCAGTGACTGCAATCCTGTCTTCTGTATCTGAAATTCTGTCTTCACATTGGCTCATTCTGCTGCAAATGCTTTCAGTAGAGTTTTTAATCTCCTGGATATTTGTTTGAATCTGTTTCATGGATTCCATTTCTTTCCTATGTTGAGCATTCATGATTTCCATTTCTTTCCTATGCTGGGCATTCATGGCTTCCATCATGGTCCTGAACTCATCTATTTTTTTTTATCTGTTTCTGTTCTAGAGTCTCTAATCATGTCTTTCATTCTGCTCATCATCTCTGTAGTTATCTGGGAAATGATTTCTGTTTTGAATTTTTCTAGAGCCTCATTCGTCTGTTTTGTTACTTCCTGTGCCATCAGTGCAGGGTGCCCAAGTGATTGATTATCAGACTTTTTCACCTTGTTTCCCCCAGAATTTGCCTTTGGTAAGCTGGAAGTCTGGGTTGGCACCTTGCTTAGGTGTCTTTTCATTTCTATTTTTGTTGTTTGTACTGTTTTTGGTTTAATTCCTGGGTTGATATTTCAATATTGCTTATTGTAAGTTTCTTTGTTTCTTGTATTTAGAGCCCTTACAGAACGATTGCTTCTCAGAGATGTCTTCAAGATATAGTTGGCATTTAGGTTTTGAGTCTCTAAGGACTCTGAGGCTGTCTCATTTTCATTATACCAGGAAGGACAACTGATTAGATCAATCACAACACCTTAGCCCAAGTGATACAGTCAGCAGCAACAATAGCATCAAGTACATCTTAGAAAATGACAATTGGTGGTAGTTATTAATCTATCACCTTTGGCCATATGAATTAAATCAAAATTGAGGACCAGCCCAAAATATGTTTATGGTGAATAAACTCTTCAATATAGCAACTTTACCCTTTGGGATGGGGGCTTAGAAGGAGTTGGGGAGGGAGGGATAGGTAGGTACAAGGATAGAGAAAGGTTTGAGGCCAGAGGACACAGGATCACGCAAACTCTAGGGAACTGTTGAAGACAAGAGGAAAAGACAAAACGAAAGAAAGACAAGAGCAGAACAACCTAACAGCAATAGGGAAGCTAGAAACTGTTCACTTTCCTTTAAAACTAATGACAATCGAGAGAAGGAAAAAGAGAGAAGAAAAAAGAAAAAAGAAATCTGAATTAGGACAGTTACATGAACAAAAAGGGAGATGAAGAACAAGATGGGAGAGAGTGAGAGAGGGAAAGAAAAGAAAAAAAAGAAGAAAAAATTAAAAAAAATTTGAAAAGAGAAAAAAATAAAAATAAGAGAAAAAAACTTTGAAAATAAAAAATAAAAATAAAGGGCTTCCTTCAGGGTATGTCTCTGCTGTCACAATAGACAATGCGGGCAGCAGTGTGCAGATCTAAGTCAATTAGTCTCAGCAAGCTAGCAGCAGTTCCTTGAGATTCAGGCTGATTATGGCTGCAAGGCCCAAATTGAGCTCCCTCATGTCCTGCTGGGTTGAACTCTGCAAGGTTCTACTGCAGGTTTCAGCTGCCCTTCCCCTGAAGATAGTCCAGGTTCTGATGGGAGGTGGTTATCCCTCCAACTTACCAACTATGGTGGTCTGGTGTGCCTTTATTGCGGAGATTTTCTTCACTTTTCCAGTGGCCTTCAATTTTCATCAAGGAGCCTCACAGATGCCCTCTTTCTTTCTTTCTTTTTTTTTTTTTTTGGTACCGGAGATCGAACTCAAGTCCTTGCACTTGTGCAGCAGGTGGCAAAACCGCTGAGCTAAATCCCTGGCCCTAGAGATGCCCTCTTTCTGTTGTTCATTTCTGCTCTATCTTCTGGAGCTCAGAACAATGTCCTTTATGACCCCCTGCAGCTCTGCAGTGTGGATCCAATTACTGGCTCGGCACAGCCGCAAGGTCAGGGTGGGGGTGGGGTGCTGCTGGTGCCCGAACAGCTCACCTCCTCAGAGCTGGGCGGCAGGGGGCAGGGGGGGCACTCTGCTCCTGGGCGCTCAGGGGTGTGCAACCTGTACTCATTGTTTTGCAGCACTAAAACTGGAACCATTAGGTGTCTGAATAGAGGGGTAGTTAATTATGGTATATTCATGTACAAGAACAGTATATATTGGATCAATAGATGCAAATATGGACAAGAAAACTATAGAATAGTATTACAGATCATATTTGTTTGTAAAAAGAAATATTAGATACTATCAATAGATACTTAACATAATTAAAAATGTCTATTTCAAGACAGTATTATGAAGCATAATAGATAAACATTGGAAAAGCTTCCACTAAAGCAGAAGACAAGGATGTCAAATTTAATCCTCTTCCCAAGGTACTAAGTCAATGACAAGAGAAAATTCACAAGCAAAAAATTGAAATGATGTACAATAAGCATTATTTTCATGATGGTGTTTATTTGGTAACTTCAAAAGAATCAAATGAAATTTTTTTACAGTAGTCAATAGGCTTTATATATTCAAATTTCCATCTAGAAAAAAATAGGTGGAAAAACATATCTGACTTAAAATAGTAACCAAAAGAATTTAGTCCTAAGTATTCAAATCACTACTAGTGTAAAAACAAAACACCAGAGGATTGTTTTCTTTCAATTGAGTATGGGATCTTAAGACAGAAAGTCAAAAGTCACTCAGGCTTTATGGAAGTACAAATCAAAATTTAAAAATAATTATTCATGGGCCGGGGATTTAGCTCAGTGGTTTTGCAACCTGCTGTGCAAGCACAAGGACTCGAGTTTGATCCCCGGTACCAAAAAAAAAAAAATTATTCATAGCAATAGAAATCATCACTAGGCAAGAGACAAATGACAAATTGGGACAAGTACCTGTGACTCATAGAAGGACTCCTAAAAAACTAAAGAAAAAGAACAATCCAAATGAAAAACAGACAAAGAATGCAGTTCACTGAAAAAGAATAGATACCTAGCTATGAAAAATATGGATATATTTGGCCTACTTCATAAGAGAAATTCAAATTAAGACCATAAGAAGATAGCATTTTCACTTTCCAAACTAGCAGAGGTCAAAGAGTGATCTGTGCTGTCAGTAAAGGTAGGGAATAAGGATTTTTATGGATACTAGTGCAGTTCTTTTGGGGGCTAGTTGCAGATACTGAGTGAAAATTTTAAATGTACTCCCCTTTGACCTGCAATTTCCCTTGTAGGAATTTATACTGCAGACATATCATAATCAAATACTGCATAGCCATCAAAAAGTATGAGGCTATTACATTCTCCACCACACATTAAGTGAAATAAAGCAGAGTTATGATAGTTGTGTAAGAAATACAGTATATAGAAATCTACATAGAACCAGTTTTGGAATCAGAAAAAAATGGGTGTGGTTGCCTCTGGAAGGAGGAACATGGTGGCTGAAGATAAAGGCAGAAGGAAACAATTCACCCCTAGATTGTGTGTCACCTCAGACTTATTTTCATCATAGCACTGTGGAAAGAAAGAGGAAAGGGATGGAGGAATGCCAGTTGAGGCAATACAGCTCTTCTAGCTCTTAAGAGTTAGTAAGGCTAAGTTGGCTGCTAGAGTTTTACAGCTGATTAATGATCTATACAGCTTGTAAGAAAGTATCATTTTTAAGATCTGAGATTTTCCATTGAATGGAAAAAACTTTTTTATGGTGCCAATTTTAAATACGTTTATTGAAGACATTGGATTTCTACTTATAATACAGTGCTTATAAAGTGCAATGTTATCTTTTCCCTGTGCACATGTTCCATGTTCAAGTATTAAGAACGCCCAGTACTTTACTGTAGCAGTTAAACTTTAACTGCCACAGAATTTGCTACAAATTTAGGTCCTTCAGTGTTTTATTGTGTGGAACAATGCTAAATCTATACTTAGGACTGGCTTAATCAACCTCTTCAATGGTAGGCCTTGAGGAAGCACCAGCAGAAGGAGGAGCTCCCCTACCAGGGAAGCCCCCAGGCATTCCTCCAGGCACGCCGCCTGCACTCTGGTACAGCTTGGTAATGATGGGATTGCAGACTTTCTCCAGCTCCTTCTGAATTTGAACAATTCTTCCTTCTCTGCAGTCTGATTCTTTATCCAGCCAGTTGATGATTTCATTACACTTATCAAGAATCTTCTGTTTATCTTCATCATTGATCTTGCCCTGAAGTTTCTTATCTTCAATAGTTGCTTTCATATTGAAAGCATAGGACTCCAGTGAATTCTTGGAGGACACCTTATCCCTCTGCTCCTCATCTTCAGCTTTGTACTTCTCTGCTTCCTGGACCAT
The DNA here is from genome assembly GCF_000247695.1 of Heterocephalus glaber. The sequence continues at coordinate 1,646,296 of NW_004624749.1, read as the reverse complement.
ACGCTCTATGACCTCCTTGCTCAAATGGCCCTTGTCATTAGTGATAGTAATCTTGTTCTCTTTCCCTGTACTCTTGTCAGCAGTAGAGGCATTGAGGATGCCATTGGCATCAATATCAAAGGTGACCTCAATCTGAGGAACACCATGGGGTGCAGGAGATATGCCTGTGCATTCGAACTTGCCAAGCAGGTTATCCTTAGTCATGGTGTGGGACCAAAATGACTCCATTTTGGAGCCGTCTCCTTTGTTCTCTCAAATTTGTGCTTAAACTAGGAATTCACCACTTGAAATTCCTGAGTTTATTACCCAACCACCTGTGTACCCGGGGAAAGAGCGTTCCAGGCACACTATCTATAAGATAAGCAGTTAATGAGCTAACTATCCACACAAGATAGATGCGGCCATTAGTCGGTGGGTCTGCTAACGATCAGTATGTGACAATCGGCTGTTAATCTTTGCCCCTTTCTCCCTTACAAAAACCAATACGTAATCCCCTTCGACCCCCAAAGCCTAGCCAACCAAAACCCTACACTTCATATGTATTAAGTATTAACCAATCACCTGGCTACTAATAACCAAAGCTTGTTGTATTCTCAATAAAAACCCTGCTAGTTTGGGACTCAGGGCTCTCAATCTCGATCCGCTGTGTCGGTGACAATTGAGAGTCCCTGCTTAAGCTTGAATAAACAACCCTCGTGTGCTTACATCGGAAACGGCCTCCTGGTGGTCTTTGGGACTTCACAATCTGGGCACAACAATGGCATGCTCACCTTCATATACCTGAATAAGCACACTGGGCTGGTTGTCAGAGTAGTGAAGGTCTGTGTCTGCTTGGTAGGAATGGAATGGTAGTATTGCGTTTGATGAGGACTGTCATGACTCCATCAGCAGTTTCAATACCAAGGGAAAGAGGAGTGACATCCAACAGCAGCAAATCTTGAACATCTTCAGACTTGTCTCCAGACAGAATGGCTGCCTGAACAGCAGGGTTGATGCTCTTATTCAATTCTTTTCCATTGAAGAAATCTTGTAGAAGCTTCTGGATCTTAGGGATACAGGCAGAACCACCCACCAGGACATGTCATGGATTTGTGACTTGTCCAGTTTGGCATCTCGAAGAGCCTTCTCTACAGGGTTCAGAGTGCCACAGAACAGGTCAGCATTCATCTCTTCAAATCGAGCACAAGTAATGGAGGTATAGAAGTCGATTCCTTCATAGAGGGAATCAATCTCAGTACTGGCTTGGGTGCTGGAAGAGAGCTTGTTCATATGCAAATGGAGACGTTGGGCAGCTCTCTTGTTCTCACTGATGTCTTTCTTATGCTTGCGCTTGAACTCAGCAATAAAATGGTTGACCATTCGGTTGTCAAAATCTTCTCCACCTAAGTGGGTGTCTCCAGCTGTAGATTTCCCCTCAAAGATTCCATCTTCAATAGTGAGGACACATCAAAAGTGCCACCTCCTAAATAAAAAGTCAGCACATTTCAGCTCCAATCTTTTTCTCTAAGCCATAAGCAATAGCAGCAGCTGTTGGCTCATTGATAATTCTAAGTACATTAAGACCAGCATCTTTGGTTGCTTGACACAGAGAATCATTAAAGTAAGCTGGCACAGTAACCACAGTGTTGGTAACAGTCTTTCCAAGATAAGCTTCAGCAATTTCCTTCATCTTTGTCAGCACCATAGAAGATACATCTTCTGGATAGAAGCTCTTTGTTTCTCCTTTGTATTCGACCTGAACCTTGGGTCTGCCTGCATCATTCACCACCATGAAGGGCCAATGCTTCATATCAGACTGGACTACAGCATCATCAAATCTTCATCCAATCAGATGCTTGGCATCAAAAACTGTTGGTGGGGTTTATTGCAACTTGATTTTTTGCAGCATCTCCAATCAGTCTTTCAGTGTCGGTGAAAGCAACATAACTTGGGATGGTTCGGTTTCCCAGATCATTGGTGATTATCTCCACCTTCCCATGCTGGAAGGCACCCATACAGGAGTAGGTGGTGCCAAGATCAATGCCAACTCTAGGTCCCTTCGACATGGTTGCTTGAGTGTAGGCCCAGTTCTACTGGCGAAGAAATCATACAAAAGCCTCGAAAGCTGCCAGTGCATTCAATGAGTGAATGACACTTTCAAGAAATAGGTTTAGGATGGTGTCTTTTGTAGAATGCAATGAAGAATAGGTGTGATAAAGGACAGGCAAGCTGCATTCATAAAAACTTTAAGTCCCCTCAATATATTTGAGAATCTTTTTTTTATAAAGATAAACAAAACTTCAGAGGTGGAAAAGCTGTCTTGCCCCTTTTTAGTCAGTGTTTCAAAAGTGATTTCTACAGAACATTCATGTCTAACTTATTTCCATGAATGCTTGATCCCAAGAGCAGACACAGGACCTCTCTGCTTTGTATATTTTGTTGGTTTATAACAACTAAGATACATGGATATTTTTTGCCAATTTAATTGCTATTAGTACGTGTTTGCAGTACATAATGATTACAGACATCATGAGGCATTGGCATGTGTACATAACATATCTTAATTTTTTTACATCTTTTCCCCCTCCCTTCTCTTCTGGGTGCATTTTCCCCCTAACCTCCTCCCTCCTGTTCTTCCCCCCCTCCCCGTTATCTATCTTTTTTGCTCCTTATTCATATTTTGGAGGAAACATATGATATTTAAGCTTGTGTGTATGATTTATTTCATTTAACATTATGGTCTCAAAGTGCATTTATTTTCCTACAAATGACTCATTTATTCTTCTTTATGGCAGAGTAGTACTCCATTGTGTATAAATGCAATATTTTCATCATTCATTCATCTGTTGTTGGACATACACTTCCAAGATTAAGCTATGTGATTTGTGCTGGTTAAACATGGGAATACATATATCACTGTAATATGATGTCTTTAACTTTTTTTGGAAGATACCTGGGAGGGGAATAGCTGGGTCAAATGGTTTCAATTGGTCTTGTTTTAATTTTTTGAGAAATCTCCATACTAATTTCCATAATGGTTGTACTAGTTTATAATCCCACCAACAATGAAGAATTCCTTTTTTCCTGCAGCCTGCCAGCATTTATTGTTGTTTGATTTACTGATGATAGTCATTCTTTCTGGAGTAAGATGGAATCTCAGTTATTTTAAACTGCATTTATAGAATGAGCTGAGATGTTCAATACTTTTTCATTTATTGGCCATTTGCATTTCTTCTTCTTAGAAGTATCTGTTCATTTCAGTTGCCCATTTTTTGGACTGGCTTTTAATTTTTTTGGGGGGGCAGTCTAATTTTTTAAAGTTCTTTGTACCTTAGATCAGTGATAGTATGAACCTTTTAGAACTTTCAATGATACAAACAGCCTGCTGTGGCACATGTGCCATAGGTTCACCACCACTGGCCTAGATATTAGTTCTCTGTCCAAGAAATAGCTGGCAAATTTTTTTTTCCTTTTGTAGGTTGTTTCTCAGAAGTTTTAATTTGATATGATCCCATTTATTGATTCTTGGTGTTATCTCTTGTGCAACTGGGATTCTGTTTAGGAAGTCCTTGCCTACACCTATGTCTTCAAGAGTTTTACCCATTTTATCTTTCAGCAGATTATTTCTGCTTTAATATTTAGATGTTTGATCCATTTTGATTTTATTTTAGTACATTTTAGTGAGAGATAATAGGTCTAGATTCAATCTTCTGCAAGTGGATAGCCAGTTTTCCTAGCACCATGTGTTAAAAAGGCTATCTTTCTTCCATGGTAAGTTTTTTGCCCCTTTGTCAAAGATCAGGTAGCTTAATGTGTTTGGAATTTTTTCTGCATCCTCTCTTCTGTCCCACTGATCCATGTGTCTTGTTTTTTCCCCCCGAGTATCATGTTTTTTTAAAAAAATCACTCTGGTCTTATAGTATAACTTGAAGTCTAGAGTTGTGATTCCTCTTAGCTTGCTCTTGTTGCACAGGATTAATTTTGCTATTCTAGGTCTCTTCTGGTTCCATATAAGTTTCAGGTTGTTTTCTCTAGTTTTGTGAGGAATACTATTGGTATTTGACTGACATTATATTAAATCTGTATATCATTTTTGGAATTATGGCCGTGTTGACTATATTAGTTCTGCCTATCCATGATCGGGGGTATCTTTCCATTTTCTGATGTCCTCTTTGATCTCTTTTTTTTTTTTTGATACTGGGGATTGAACTCAGGTCCTTGCGCTTGTGAGGCAGGTGGCGGAACCACTGAGCTAAATCCCCGACCCTCTTTGATCTCTTTTTTCAAGGTACTATAGTTTTCATTGTAGAGGTCTTTCATTTCTTTTGTTAGGTTAATTACTAGGTATTTAATTTTTTTTAATGGTATTCCCTAATCTCTTTCTTGAATTTATTAGTAGTGTACAAGAACACTATTGATTTTTGTGTGTTTTATATCCTGCTATGCTACAGAATTTGGTTATTAATTCTAGGAGTCTTTTGGTGAAATTTTTTGGGTCTTCTATGTAGAGGATTATGTCATCTGCAAAAATTGATAATATGACTTCTTCCTTTCCTATACATATCTTCCCTTTCTTTCCTTTCTTTCTTCCCTTTCTTTCTTTCCTTCCTTCTGTCCTTCCTTTCTTTTTCTTTCCCCTCCTTCTCTCCCTCCCTCCCTCCCTCCCTTCTCTTGCCTGATTGCCTGTTTCAAAAATTATTGAACAGGAGTGGTAAGAGGGGATATTGTTGTCTTGTTCCTGATTTTAGAGGGAAAGCTTTCAGCTTTTCTACATTATAATGTTGGCTGTTGTTATATTATAAATAGCTTTTATCAGATTGAGATAAGGTCCTTCTATATTTTCTTTAGGGTATTTAAAAAATCATGAATAGATGTTGAATTTTATCAAAGGGTTTTTCTTTGTTGATTGAGATGATCATGTGATTTTTGTTCTTGATTTTGTTTAGGTGATATATTGCATTTACTGACTTGTATATATTGAACCATTCCTGCATCTGTGGGATGAATCCTACATGGTCATGATTTATAATTTTTTTTTTTTTTATGATTTGTTGCATCCTGTTTGCCATTATCTTGTTGAGGATTTTTGTATCAATGTTCATTAAAGAGATTGACCTGTAGTTATCTTTTTGGTTGGATTCTTTTCTGGTTTTGGAATCTGGGTAATGCTAGCTTCAAGGATTGACTTTGGGGATACTCCTTTTTTTATTTCATTAATGAGTTTGAGGAGTATCAGCATTAGAGCTCTATAGTTCTTGTGGAATTCAGGAGTGAAATTATCAGGACCTCAGCTTTTCTTAGTTGGTAGTTTTAAAAATTATTACTTCCTCAATCTCATCACTTGATATTGGATTACTCAGGGTTTTTATGTCTCCTTGGTTTAGCTTTGGTGTCTAGAAACCTACCCATTTCTTCTGAATTCTCCATTTTATTATAGTACAGGTTCTCAGATTACTAATTATCTTTTCGTTTTCAGCAGAGTCTATTGTGATTTCGTCTTTTTCATTTCTTATTGCATTGATTTGATTCTTTCCCTTTTATTGCTAAGATTGGCTGGGGGGTTGTCTATTTTGTTTACCCTCTCAACGAACCAGCTCTTTGATTCATTGATTCTTTTAGTCTCAATTTCAGTAATTTCCACTCTGATCTTTATAATTTCCTTCCTTGTACTAACTTTGGATTTGGATTGTTCCTGTTTTTCTAGAACTTTAAGACACATGATTACGATATATATTTGGGGTTACTGTTTTCTGATGTGTGTATTCACAGCTATAAACTTCCCTGAGAGGACAGCTTTCATTGTATTCTATAGCTCCTAGTATGTTATACCAGCATTATTGTTTATAGGAACTAATTTGTTCTTTGATTTCTTCTGTGGTCAAGTGATTATTCAAGAGAATACTGTTTAATTTCCATGTGTTTGCATAATTCCTGTGGTATCTTTTCCCATTGATTTCTAGTTTCATGGCACTATGATCAGATAGTATTCATGGTATGATTTAGTCTTTTGCATATACTTAAGCATTCTTTATGGACTAGCATGTGTTCTATTTTGGAGAAAGTCTCATGAAGTGCTGAGAATGTGTGTCCTATTGTTGAGAGGAACACTCTGTAAATATCTATTAAGTCCATTTTTTCGAAGGTTGGTTCAACTCTGATACTTTGATTTTTAGTTGATCTATTTGTGACAGTGGGGTATTGAGTTCTCCCATTATAATTGTGCTGGTGTTTATGATTTTTTATGGCAGTAGCATTCGTTTCATGAAGTTGGGCATACCAGTTTTGGTGCATATATATTTATAATTATCTCTTCTTGTTACATTGCTCCCTTAACCAATATGTAGTGACATCACTTCTTTGCCTCTTCTGATCAGTTTTGCCTTGAAATCCACTTTGTCTGAATTAGGATAGCTACTCCTGCTTTTTTTGGATTCCCATTGCATCAAATTATTGTTTTCCATCCTTTGGTTTTTAATCTTGTATTTCTTTCTGGATTTTTTCTTGTATACTGCATATCATTGAATTTTGTTTCTTTTTATTAGTGTCTTCTGTAAGCTCCCTGATTACTTTTTTCATTACCTCTATTATCTTTTTATATTTTCTGTGAGTCTACTGAACACTTTTAATTTCCTCTGTTATCCTAATGAATACTTTGGCTGTGTGGCTTTCGCTTACCTCCCCCCAAATGCCCCATGTACCAACTTTGGGGGAGTTGTAAGTATTGGGAGGCATTTTGTTGTAGAAACACATCTTCTCATGTTTCTACTGGTTTTTTGTGTGTGTGTGCTTAGGTATGTGGTCACTTATAGTGGACTTTGCTAATAGCACGGAGATCTTTAGTCTGCTTTTCCGTGATGTACTGAGGGCATGGCTAATTATTGTCCTATGCTGGTATCCAAAGATCTGATCACTTTTGTTAATATGGAGGGGGGGATGAAGTATAACTGGCCCGGCACCCAGTTCTCCAGGAATGGACTACAGAATTATCAATGTCACATGTATTGGAATACATAGAACACTTATTACAACTATGAGGCCCTGACAATATCAAGTAAATCAGCAAAAGTAATATCATCCAAGACAAATTGGATATTGACATATCATAAGAACCAATAATGAATGACAGTAATCTTAGAAAACTAAAAAAAGAGAAATTTACAATTATAGTATAAACCCTAAGACAAACCAAATACTGACATAAAGCAAATATCTACTAAATGCAATAACAATACCTCTACTAGTGATAGGAAAGAATTTAATAGTAGGAACATAGAGTTACCTAACTATATAAAGTTAATGAAGCTTAATGGTTACACTACTAAAGATATAGGGGGTTGGGAATGAGAGAATGCAAAAAGAAAAATTTGAAAAATTAAAATGGGAGATGAGAAGGAAGAAAGAAAAGTGAGACAAAGGATCCTACTACCAGTATAGAGAAGGATAAGTATAGAGGTAGAAAAGGTAACAGAAAAATAAAAAAATCAATGAGAAATAAAAGATAAAAGAAAAAAAGAAATGACATGAAGAATGAGAAATAGAAAAGAAAAAAGGAGGAAAAGAAAGAAAAAAAAAGTCCAAAACCAGAGGAAAAAATTTTTTTTTTGGTCTGTATTTTTGAATTCATGGTTTCCTTCTAGTATTTGCAGTCTTAAGAGTCTAGAAAGTCTTAATTTTCTCTGCATAGCCTTATGGCTGTGGGCTTGTAAGGTGCACCCCCTATTGAGGCTACTCTGTTTACTTGAGGCTGTAGCAATGTCCAGGCTGAGACGTCTTTGCTCATGTTAGTAGACAGAAGAGGCAATTAGATCTCATATCTGTGCTGGATGTTGGCAGCAGGACAATGACATAAGTACTTAATGCTGCAGGCACTTTCAGATTCAGCTGTTTCTGATTGCAACTCAAGCTGGATCTGGCTTCTCACTGTGGGGCGTGGGGCCTGAGTCCCTGTCTGTGGCTGTCTCCAGTGGCTCTCACCCAGTTACTGTGGGAGAATAACACTGGGAACCCTGAAGTGGAAGTTGTTTTTCAGTTCTTCTGAGTCTAAGACTTAAATAATCAATTCCTTCCTGAACTGTTTGATTGAGCAGTCTCATGATGTGCCTGCCATATGAAAGGAGACGTCTTGGATCAAAAGCCCATTATGGTTTTTACAGTTCACAAGTGTCATTGGTTCTGATGCTGTTTCTCCCTTGATCTCCCCACCCCAGGCACTTATCTTGCTTCTGGGGAGCCTGGGTCCCCTCCTGTGAGCTGCAAGAGGAGGGGAGAGTCCAAGTTGTTTCTTTCTTTTTTCTGCATTATAGACTGTTTTTCCAAATTCTGTGTAGCTTCTAATTTTTCCTGTCAGTTCCTTCCCTATTCCCAGTGAGCTGCTTCTCTTTTTTTCTTCCACAGTTATTTTCCAGTGTTTAGATCTCAGGCTGAATTTTGTTACCGATCATCACTCCAACATTTTCTTTCTCTCTACATGGATTTTTTTTAAAGTTTACTTTTAATATACATTAAAATAAACAATAAACGTAGCAAAAAAAATCAAGGTTCCAAGAGAGATTAGTATTTACAAAATGGTTTCTGGAGAGTGCATCTACAATTTATTTTCTTAAACGCTTATATTCCAAGAGTAGTACAATTAGCCTGTTACGCAGGGTTTTAATCTTGTTTGCATACTGTTCCTGAAACAGTTTTTTCAGCTTTTGCCTTAACAAATCCAAAGATGGAAGATGATGACAATCTGGTATATTCAACATGAGGTGAAAAAATTCATTCCACATATCCAGATGTGGAAGCCTGAAAAGACAAAGCATTAATAATGGATCAAATGCAGCCTTCAATGTGCAGCAACTCTGCTCCTGCATCTAACTTTCCCATGTTTAATAAAGCAACTGTCACCCAAACCCAAATTTGCACATAAGAATGGCAGAAGTGTATATAGCATAAATAAGAGAAATTAATGGTCTAATAAGATGTTGTTTTAAACACACCTTCTTCCAAAAATATCATGTGTTTTTTAGCAGTAGCTCTTTGATTGAAAAACTTTCAAATTTTTTGTTTTTTAAGAAAATTTATCTAAGCTGGGTATGGTAGTGTATGTCTGTAATCCCAGCTACTCGGGAGGGCAAGGCAGGAGGATCATGAGTTTAAGACCAATCTGGGCAATATAGTGAGACCTTGCCTCAAAAAGAAAAAAGGAAATGAAATCTATCTGGTTTTGGTTCACTATCTAAAATGTGATAATCTGGTCACATGGTTCTAAGGAGCCTAACTGCACATGGCCAAGACCAGCAGACAGGCTGTACTACCCAGAAAAGAGCACAGATTTAAGAGTTCTGGCAGTACAGAGGTTTAAATTAAATGCAAAAACTGTAGAGCATGGAGAAAAGACACAACACACTGCAGTTGTACTCCAGGTAGAAACTGAGTCCCTATACTGAAGCCTTCGAGGGCTGGGCTTCAGGCTTTTCTCTATACTGGTGGCCAGAGATGAGAGCTTTCTGAATAACAATATGGTCCTTCAATTATGAGCAAGAGAAAAAATGAAGAACTTGCTAAATTTGATGATTCATTGTGCAGAATAAAGCATAGTTAACAAGTTTTTCTCCAGGTATGGAACCTAATTTTATTTATGTATATTGTCCCATGAGATTTTATAAAATTACTGCCAACTCTTTCCTTTTTCTATTTTGGAAGGGCCTGGGGAGAGTGAGAGGAATCCCAGTTTAAATATTTTCAAGAAAGTATAAGCATATACAAAATTCCATTAGGTTGTACACATAAGATTTTTGTGTTTGTTTTTATAACTCAAAAAGTTAAGAGAGGTATAAGGAATATAAGGAACATGCATGTACTAAATAAAACACTACTAGCAATGTGTCTATACAACATTATGCCGGGAGAGCTAGCCATATCCATTTTAAAGATGAGAAAATAATCTCAGAGAAATGAAAGTCACAAAAATCTGGGACTTAAAACCCTGACCTGCAACAGGAAGCTGTCCTATACTACTCTGATTTGTAAAATACCTTCACCTACATTATTTCCTTTAGTTCTTGTAAGAATCATCTCAGGAAAGTAGAATTGGTGCAATTCCCATTTACATGACAAGAAAACAAATAAGCAAACAAAACCCTGAGGCGCAGTGACATCAGAAGAGGTAACTCTAAAAGGCCAGGAGAAAAATTATTGAGTGTATAGGATGCCAACCACCCAGCCAAGAGCTTACAGTGTTTCTAGGAGGCTATCAGATGTACCCTGTTCACAAATAGGGAAACACAAGTGATGATGCCATGTGACCTGCTCATTGCCCAGATCCAGGACTGTGCTGTCACCACACCACCCAAGGCACAGGTTTCTGTGGGTGGCAGAGATCCTTTATGCACCAGATGGAACCTTCCATTCTACTGTATTTATTCTCTTTTTACTGTGGCATTAATGCTAACACCCACCTTCTAAAAATGCCATCAGGCTTCCAGACTCCTCCTTCATTTTTCACTTTCATGTAAGTGCCAAAAAGCATGCAGTACACAGTTGCAGCAACACCAAAGTAATCAACCTATTGAGAAAGCATGGGTATATATGATTTAAACAGTAAGTTACATATAAGCATATTAAGATGTACCAAAATAAGTAATCACAGATTTACTTTTAAAGAATGCTGGAAGCCCACTGATATACCCCACTGAATAGTCTATCCAGGCTCTGCCTGAGGCTTCCATGGGCAGCAGAACAGCACTGTTCCTGAGGTAGCCCCTGGGAAATCCCTGGTCTTAAACTAGTGTCCTTCTCCAGTTCTTTGTTCTGCTTCACAGGGGCAAATACACTTGAATCCCTCAGCTTGAGAGGCCTCCCAACTCCCTCTCTCAGGACTCTGGGGTTTGTTCTCTGACTGCACTCCAAGGCCTCTCTGGCTTTGCAAAACATTCCTAACTCCAGCATGGTCCAAATCTACAGGACAGCAGACTCTACCTCTGCTTTTCCTACCTGCCACTCCAAGAGGTGCTAGACTAGCAACCAGCTGCCTAAGGGCATAGCAGGCCGCAACAGCATACTAAAAATAAGACTCACTGGTTGTTATTCCAAGTTCAACTTCATATTTATGCAAATCAGAATTATCTTTACTTGTCATCTAATATTCTAATCTGTTGAAAACCTCCCTTTAGACTAATCACACCTTTTGGATCAGGCACTGCATCCAGAGGAAATCTAACTATGAACCAAATTTACTTCCTTGTCTGCAACAGCAGCAGAGTCCCAGCAGGCACTGGCTCAGTTAGTTTCCTGGAGTCAGCACATGGCTTCCCTGTTAACTCTGGCCACAGAGGGGAGGAACCAAGCTAATCTGCTTTCATTTCCATAAACCAAGCTGGGTCCTTACAGCATTACTTCCTTTTCAAAGGGTCCACAAACCATTAATTTTCCTAGAGTGAAACTCATAGAATAGATCTGCTTCCTCTCTGATAGCAGAATCTATAACTGAGTAACAAAAAAGAAAAACTCTTCAGAAGTAGAATTTCATCTTCCTCTTCAGCCTTAAGTTCCATCCCTCCTTCAACTGCTGCTCAAGAGACCAGTTGAAACTGACTAGCTTCTGAAATTCATTTTGAAAATCTGGTTATGTGCAAGAAAAGGAAAATGTTTTTAATTCTCTTGCTTTAGTTCCATACCTGGTAGTTCCATGGTTTATTACTGAGCATTTCAATACACTGGAAACCAGACGTTTCGCACCTTGCTGTAAATGTAGTTCCTTTTGGAAAAAGTTTCATATCTATACTCTGACCTAGGTCAATCAGTGCCAAGCCAGCAGCTAAATCTTCATCTTCATCATCCTGCTCCAAAAATCTAAAACACAAACAAGGGCCAGGATACATGAATACAGATAAAAAGTTGCTAGGCAAAAGTTAAGGAAAGAACAATTAAAAGTACCACACTTGCCTATTTCCCAGTATGAAATTGTCGGGCTTAATGTCTCCATGAATGATTTCACAGCTGTGGACTTGTTCAATCATGTAGAGCATTCTGATAGCGAAAGCAATGACGAGAGCTTGAGGCATCACTTTTTCAGGGGTATTTTTATAGAGGTTAATGGCATTCTAGAAATAATGCAAATAGTATCCTGAGTTGGTTGTGAAGAAGTGATGAAATTTCAAGTCAAGGGCTTTGCCCCTGTCTACCATCCTGTCTACCATAAGATCTGTGCAAAGATGCAAACCAAAAATGGACTTAAATACATGTTTATATTATTAAAATGAAACACTTACTAATAATGTTCCATAGCTGTAGAGATCGCCTACTAAAATGCTTCCATTCTGAAATAAATGGGCAGAATAGAATTTGATAAACATGTGTCGCACAGTTGGCTTTAATCTCTCCATCAGCTGGGTCCCAATGTAGAATTCCCAGGGGCTGGCAGGCTTCTGGACCTGCAAATCAAATTAGGTATGTGATATTCAAAGCCAGTCTCACATTGTGGAAAACAGTAACAAGAAAGCAACCTCCATCTCAATAAAAGACAGAGTAGAAAGCAATGTCGAACTATGAACTGTTCTGAGGGGGTTTGCTGCAAGATAATTTTATTGGCAAGGCAAATATGAACCCTCATAATATAGATTTTATTTCTTAATTGCTGACTATAGATCTCAAAGAAAACATCACTGCCTTAAAAACAGAAAAGAAAGGAAGGTGACAAATCCAAGTTGTAAAATTTATTTCTATATTGTACAAAAAGCTACTGAAATTATGTACCTTTAAAACACACTTCTGTTTATTTTTGTTATCATTCACATCTCCATGGGTAGCTTCATAGACTTGAGCGAAGGCACCTGTTCCAAGAAGGTGATTGACGTAGACTAGCAAAGAACCTTGGAAGACAGAGGTGACAAAATGACAAAAAGGCTCAAAACATTAAGGACTTATTCAAAAGGAAGAATTCTAAGAACTTTCTTGGTGTTTGAATTGCTTTAATAAATAGAAATGGATGTAGTCCCTTGGGAATATTTTTCCAGATGCAGGTGAAAGTGAAGCAAATACCTGCTACAAAAGATCCTCCTTAGAAAATTTTCTGTAATAGGGAAAAGTAGCTCTGATGGCCCAGGCTATTTAGGAGGCCACTCATCTCCTCCTCAGCAAGGTTCTCACATTTTTCTTCTTTTAATCATTTTTTATTAAATTGTACTTTTAGCTTTATACACTTTCAACATACATTTCAAAAATACGGATTTTTTTATTTTTATTTTTTTCCCCATTAAGTTTATTGGTACATTTTAGGTATACAATACAGTTACATTCATCATTGGGATCTTGT
>NW_004624749.1:1611894-1630093 GCF_000247695.1 Heterocephalus glaber | reverse complement strand
ACTGCTTGTAGAATTTTGTTCTTCTGTTGGGTTTCTGGAATCTTAACTATTATATGCCGAAGTGTAGATTTTTTTTTTTTATCACAGCTACTTGGGAGTCCTATATGCCTCACTTTTCTGTATGTCAAGTTCTTTTCCCCTGCTTGGGAAGTTTTCTGTCATTACTTCTGGGAACAGTTTTTCTATGTCATCTGCACTCTCTCCTGTTTCTTCATTGACTCCAGTCAGTCTTATATTACTCTTCTTTGCATCGTCTAGCAGCTGCTGAACTGATTTCTTGTGGTCCCTTACAATTGTAAGGAAATTTTTCTTTTCCTGGTTACTAATTGCAATCTTATCTTCTATATCTGAAATTCTGTCCTCACAATGGTTCATTCTGCTGCATAGACTTTCAAAGGAGTTTTTAATCTCCTGGAAATCTGTATCTGTTTTATGGATTCAATTTGATTCCTATGTTGGGATTCCATCATGTTCTTCAGCTGCTCTATTTTTTATCTGTGTCCTCTCTATATTTATTAATCATGTCTTGCACTATGGGCACAATCTCTGTTGTTATCTGAGAAATTATTTCTGATTTCATTTTTTCCAGATCCTCATTTGTTGCCAGTTCAGGGAGTCCACCGGGTTGAGTATCACAGTGTTCCATCTTGTTTCCCTTTGGGGTTGTTTTAGGTGATGTGGAAGTCTGTTTTTTTTTTTTTTTTTTTGGTACCGGGCATCGAACTCCAGTCCTTGCGCTTGGGCAGCAGGTGGCGAAACCACTGAGCTAAATCCCCAGCCCTGGAAGTCTGGTTTTGAAACTTGTTTACTGTGTCTTCTCATTTCAACACGGGAGGGGGGTGCTTTTGGCGCACCTGCGCGGCTCACCTCCTCTGTGCTAGCGGGGGTGGGGGGTAGGGGGTACGGCAGTCTGGAAGTCTCCTCTTGTGCCGGACTTTTTAAATATTAGTAAATAATTTATTTGAGCTGTCTACTAGCATATGATTGTCTAAAAATTCCTAGTTAATGTTAACCCCCTTAGACTTGTAAATACCAGGAGGCAAGGTAGTAGATCTTGTTGTTCATCATGCCTTTTTCTATAATCTTGTCCAAGTATCTGGGATGGACAAGTGGCTTTCAAAAGATGCTTATCAGATAATTCATGGAAGCTGGCCAGTTCAGTGCTCAGCAGATTCCGTGTGTCCCAATGTTAATTATCTTCTTTAGGATTTGGAAAGGGATTGTCTTTGAAAATTTCTTTTCATCCTCTTCTTTCTCTGGAGTGAAAACAAAGGATAGAAGAAAGGATGGGTTCTTCATCCCCAACTCAGCTGAGGTGATCACTCACCCCTCTGAGGCAGGAAGGCAGGAATCGGCTCAAGGTTCTCACATTTTAAAAGGAGTAATATGTGTGCTGCCTGTTTAGCACAACTGCTGAGATATTGGGAAGAACATATGGAAATCCTTGGAAAATGTATGTTTTACAACAAAGTAAAAAGAGCAAAACATCACTGTATCAATATTTATAGTAATTTAAAATGTTTATCAACTTATTTCAGAATAATTTTTGATTTATACAAAAGTTACAAAAAACTAGAGGTTCTGCATATTCTGTACCTAGTTTCTCTTATTGTGAATTCTTTTATAACCATGGTATGTTTGTCACAAATAGAGAACCATAGAGCTATGTTACTTTTAAATAAAATTCACACTTTATTCAGATTTCACTATTTTTCCCCATTATATTTAGTCAGTCTGTCTCTTTAGCTTCTCCTGGGCTGTAATAGTTTCTTAGGCTTTTCTTGTTTTTAATGACCTTGATAGATTCAAAATTTGATCAGATATGTTATAAAATGTTCCTCAAATTGGGTTCATTTTATGTTTTTCTCTAGGTTTATTGGTTGTGGGGAGAAAGACCATAGTGGTGAAGTTGTAACAGATTCTTAAATTCAAAAAACTTAAAAAGAACTCATATATTCAGAATCATATGTTTAATAGTTTTTAGTCTGGCATGTAAGAAACTTGGAAGTCATCACTCTTTCCTCAATAAGAAAAAAGCCGACAACTAATAATCAACTCTTCTTACATTCATTAGAAAACTGAGGTCACAGGCAAAATGCTGCCCCCACAAATGGGGAGAAAGATAGGAGGGTACAATCACAGCTTGCCAGAGCAGAGACCACTACTGACGATAGTAATGAAGGCATTACTGTGGGAAGGCCTGTACATCTCAGACTATTTAAGAAGTCTCCAGAGAAAACCAAAGACAACAGGGGAAACTAAACACCTTAACCCCTTGGCAGACAAGCATAAAGTTTCCACTAAGGCCTATTTATCTTAGTTCCTTTTATCCAGTACATCAGGTCTGGGTAGAAGCAAACAAGGTAACCTTTAGTAAGTGAATGGATACACAAACTATATGGTACATCCATATAATGGAATATTCAGTGATTAAAAAGTTATCAAGTTACAAAAAGACATAGAGGAACCTTTTATGCATGTTGCTAAGTGCAAGTCTGATAGGTTACAAAATGGTATGATTCTAACTGTATGATATTCTGGAAAAGATAAAACCAAAGACAATGAAAGGATCAATGGTTGCCAGGAATTGTGGTAGTGGTGGTGGGGAGGTGGGGATGAATTGGTGAAGAACAGGGTATTTTGAAGGCAGTGAAACTACTCTGTATGGTATGACAATGATAGATACATGTCACACATCTGTTTGCCATATAAACTCCATAGAATATACAGTACCCCATAGTACACTGTGAACTTTAACAATAATGTGTCAATACTGGCTCATCTGTTACAATAAAGAATACATTCATGCAGGATGTTTATAGTGGAATCTGTGTGTATTTCGGGGGGGGGGTTGTAGGTATATGGGAACTTTATACTTTCCTCTCAATTTTTCTTTCAGTCTAAAGCTGCTCTAAAAAAATAAAGCCTATTAAATTAAAAATAAAAAAGTATATTGTGAAAACTCACTTCCATCATTATTTACATCCATCCAGTTTCCCATTCCCACTAATTTAATCACTTTAGCTGAGTATTTTTCAAGAGTTCTCCAGAAATACTATCAAATAGAATATATATTATCATTTTTCTTCTTACAAAACAAAAAATTACTGGGCTGGGGATTTAGTTCAGTGGTTCTGCCACCTGCCTCACAAGTGCAAGGTCCTGAGTTCAATCCCTGGTACCAAAAAAAACCCCCCAAAACAAAAAATTACCATGTGATAATTTTCTGCCCTTTTCATTTAATAGTATGTCTTGGAGATCATTCCCTATCACTATAGAATAAGTTACCTTATTCTAATACCAATGCCTATATTTCACTATAAATTCTTGAAAGTGAATGGCTAGGTCTAAGAGTTTATGCCATTTTAATTTTGATAGATGTTACTAAATTGCCCTCTACAAGTTGAATGCATTAGAGTCCCAACAGCAATCACAATCTTACAATCATGGATTAACAAAATTTCTAAACTTAATTCTGCAGCTATACATTTTTTTTTTGGTACTAGGGATTGAACTTGGGACCTTGCGCTTGCGAGGCAGGCGATGGAACCACTGAGCTAAATCCCTGGCCCTGCACTTTTGAAGAGGAGGAGGAGACTCTCACACACAGGAGTTAACATCAACTTTCCATACACAAACAAGAATTTAAAGTTATATTACCCATATAATTCTTACCTAACTGAAATTCAGTCTTGGACTTGATGGCTGGAAGTTTACATTGCCACTCAAAAGTATTTGGGTAGGAACTCACTGGTTTAGAAAGCCCAGATAAAAGTTTGAGAATCAATTCCTCATCCCATGGGTTTTCAATAACAAAGTCTTAAAGGAATAAGAGCAAAAAAGAAAAATAAATTCAATGATTTTACCTGGGAAATTTTAGATAAAGCAAGTGGAGACATTCATTAAATAAGATTTATCCTTTATAGAGTGTTGATTCAAATAATAAAGGACTATTTTCAAAAGTCAAAATTGGTAGCTCTGCAGTCAATTATTTGCCATTTTAAAACTACAAGTTTAGATAAATATTCTGTGGTGACAAAAGAATCAAAGCCTCACTTCATTCACTTGGAACTGCTAGATCCTGCTTTAACACAATAATGGCTGCATGTCTTAATGGCACAATTGGATGTTACCGACTTCTACTGTGCTCAGACAGGCACATATTCCTCAATTGCTTTTCCACTTATCTTGACAAAACATTATATTACCTATGTGGAAATCTCATGTATGAGATTACTTTGGGAAACAATTGGAAGACAAAGATTTCTCTCCAATTTAGAGTTTTATAAAAATTCCATTAGTGGCAGTTATGAAAGACTAACCTAACATGGTTATCATGTATTTAACTGCTGAGCATGTGCAGAACACTGTTCTGAGTATTTCACATTTATTAACTTATTTGGTTCTTACAATGAGCATCTAAGGTAGGTACTAGCATAACCTTTACAGAAAAGGAAAGAGAAACACAGAAAATTGAAATAATCTTGGTCAAAACCACATGACTGCTTAAGGTGGGGCAGCTAGGATTCGAACCTAGCCTTATGACCTAGCCAGTATATCTCCAGAGTCTGTGCTCTCAACCAATATGCATTACTATGTACTAAGGGGCAGGGAAGTGTCTCTTTAACCTTGGGCCTTAATTGACTTTTCTTTAAAATGGGGAAAACTATTAGATTAAATGTCTGGCACATTGTAAGCCCTCAGATTCCAATTCCCTCTTCCAACACTTATCCTGATATCTTCTAAAATTAAAATAGATTGATTTCCCCTTTAAGTATGTTGCTACTGAATTGTATTGTAATGTAGTTATGAGTTTTGTCTGACCTTGTTTTCTACTCAATGACATTCAGGTCCCATTCTGAGTTCTTTCATGGCACAACTTTTCCCATGCTACTATCTTTATGGTAGACTCAGACTGAGCATCTGTGCATACCTGGAGCTTTGACATTCCTAAGCAAACCAGTCTGCATCCGTTCTGTGTGGAGTTCAGCAGTGACCACCGGTGGGGCCCCCATGACAGCAAGGTCAGTGTCTGTGAGTTTACAAGCCTCAAGGCCCCTCACTGCTTCCTGGGTGAGCACACCACCTGCAGCAGACTGGCTAGGATGGTGTAAGGATGCTGAAGATCTATCTGTTGGGAGTGCTTGTTCTGGGCTTTCCTCTTGAATTGGACTAGATGTGTGAAAAGCATAGAGAAAACAATAACTACATATGAGGAGAAGTCTAGGGGAATGGATCACAAGAAAGTCCCACAAAACAGTTTCCTTTTCATTTGAGGAATGACATTTAAAATGGCCACACAGGCCAAGAGTTGATTAAATCATTTTCTTTAGACAAATGTACAGTATAATAGGGATAAAAATAAAATCAAAGACATGATAGTACATTAGAATAAATAGGTGTGCATGATACACTGGGTATTCTCTAACAAGAAATGACAAGAGGAATGGGTTTATATCCCCAAGCTGAATATAAGCAGCAGTTCTATAATCAAGAGTGAATATTTAAATTCATGTTAAAAATGGCTTGTTTTATAACATTGAGACAAACAGAAAATGGCAACCATAATCCAACAAAGTAAAATTCTGATACAATTCCATGTGTGTGTACATGCACACATACACACACATGCACGCATGGAAATGTATGTATGACCATGCACACATACACAGAGTAGACCTACATTCATGGCTTTCATATTTGTGAATTTACCTATATGCTAAAATTTATTGGTAACTCCAAAATCAGTACTCATATGATTTTGGAGTCATTTGCTGACTTGCAGAGGGATTAAAACTTTGAGTCACTCAACATACTACCAGCTCAGGTTAAACACAGTGACACTATATTTTATTGCTCAGCTCTCAGATAGTCTCTTTTGTGGTATAATAACATTTTAAAAACTTGTACTCTTGTGCTGTTTGTTGATGATTTTACCGTTAAAATGCCCCCACATGTAGCGCTGAAGTGCCATCTAAATGTTCCAGAATGTGCAAGAAGGCCACGACATGCCTTATGGGGAAAATACTACTCTATTAGCTAAGCTTCATTCAGGCGTGAATTAGTCTTGATGGTTGTGAATTCAGTGTTAATGAATCAGGAATATATATTAAATAAGGTGTCTTCAAACAAAAATCTTATGACCAGAGGCCCACAGGACTGGGTATTCCTGCTAGAAACAATAGTTTAGTATTCACTAAGTCAGTGTTCACATGACTTCATAAAATACAACTATAGAGAACAATGAGAATTTATCGTATATTATTTCATCTCCACATACCCCTCATATCTATATCCATATATTCACAAATATATAAATATGATTTTTCATGAATACATTTATACATGTAATTTCATACACTATTTCTATTCTTATCATAAATGTTTTTCTTACTGTGAACTAAAAGAAATTTTTTTTAGTTTAGAAGAATTTTAGACTTTTATTATTAACTCAGTTCCAGCCTTCATTTGGATTTCACCAGTTATTTTCACTACTACCTTCTGTTCCAGGATCCAGTTCTGAATGCACATAGCATTTAGTTCTCACATCTCCTTATTCTTTTCTCACCTGTGAAAATTTCCTAGTCTTACTGTTATGGTCTGGATCTACAATGTCCTCCAAAAGGCTCATGTGTTCACAGGTGGTTTCTGGAAGGTGCTTGGATCATGAGGAGCCTTACTTCATCAGTGGTTACTTCAGTGATGGATTTATAAATTGATAGCATTATTGGGAAGTGATGGAAAGTTAGGAGGTGGGATCTAGTTGAAGAGAGTAGTTCATGGCAGGTATGTACTTGGGGACTATATATTGACCCCTTCCTCTCTGGGCTCTCTCTCTCTGTGTCTTTCTTTCTCTGCTTCCTGGTCACCATGAGGTAAGCAGCCTCCTCCTGCTCATGCTCCTGCCACAGTGATGTTTCTGCTTTGCCTCAGACCCAAAGTAATGGTGCCAGTGGACCATGTGCTTACCTAATTTCATAACACCCTGACAGTTTCAAGGAATACTGGGCAGGTATTTTGGGTTTCTTTGATATTTTTGTCATGGCTAAACTGGCACTAATGGTTTCTGGGAAGAACATCACAACCATGGGGTGCCCTCATTATATGACATTAGCATGTATTGTCATGACTCATACCCGGTGATGTTAAACTTGATCACTCAGAGAGGGTGTTATCTGCCAGGTTTCCTCATATTCCTACCATAATTTTAATGATTATACACCACCATTTAACCCAGTATATGTACAACTCTATGGTTCTCAGATATTGAACATATTCCCAATGTTTTATATTATAACAAAACAGATATCAGGGTATCTACACACACTGAAAAAAATTGTTTTCAAATCCTTGTACATTGCCACTAGTAACATGAGTGTCCAAATTACTGCTGATGCATAAATGTTTAATAAAGCTTTTTCCTTTCTCCATAAGAATCTGAGTTTGTTAACTTTCTGCTCCCTTCCCCTTGAAAACCTAAAAAGATAAAGAGTATCACTCTCTGAGCTTGATTTTCTGCTTATAACCCTCACATATAATCTCTATTTGGTGTAGAATTACAAATTCCTGGTCGGGAATCCATCGCTTAAAGCTTCCTTGAGTGTGATTACTTCCATAATGAGCTTGTCCTTTGTGCAAGCCCTAGGAACTAAATCCAGAGAGATATTGTAAGAGCCACTGATTCCCACAGGAATAAGTCTTTTAACCTAGAGAAATTTCTGCATCTGGCCTGTGTGAGTTTTGTTTCCCTGCAACTGAACTGTCACATGGAGATCAAAGATAATAGTTCCTTGGACAGAGTGTCCTGGCTAGCAATTGTGAGTTTTTATCTCTAATACTTCTAAGTTAATCTTATGCCAAGCATGGCTTAGGGAAGTCTTGTGAATCAAGTTTGGCTGGACTTAGGAAGACTCTTGCAGGCAGTACAGATCACCATGCTGTACTGTTATCAAAAACTACTCACTGAACTAAGACCCAACTAAAAAAATTCTTGTATAAAAGACAGGAATAGAATTTATATACAAATATAATAAACACATAGAAAGTAGTTAACTAATCAATAATTAAATTAATGAAAAATAAATAGATTTTACTTTTTAACTGAAAATTGTACCCATGTGCTTTTGATAGCAAGAGGCAGTACAGCATGGTGGTGAGAACAAGAGTTCTGAAATCAGAGAAATACAATTTAAATTCCAGTTTCATAAGTTAGCTCAATGATTTCAGATCAATAATTTATCCCTCTGAGATCTGATTTCCTCATCTGCAGCAGGGTAAAAGAGTAGTTTCCACTACTCAAGTTATTGTTAATTAAAAGATATAGTTCACAAAAAGCATAAGCATTGTATTTGGAATATAAAATTCAAAAGATGTTAAGTAGTATTTTTATCTGTTACATTTACCAGCCTATTCCAATATGATGAAATTTTACTTCTGCAAAGTATTAACGTATGGTTAATCTGCATTTTGTATTGAAGCAGGACTTAAAGAAAACCAAGCCTTTGGCAGTCCTCCCCCCCACCATCCCACCCCATTGCTGTAATTCCTTGTTCTGCTACAGATAAGGTAAACAACAAGATTCTTGCTAACAGAGTCCTGTGATGACCTGACTTCTTAGGAATCTGCCTTCCTTCAACACTGGCCTCTTCCCTGGTACTAATAGGGCAGACAGTTACATTTCTGTAAATAAAGTTTTTGCAACCTTTAAGAAACTGTATACCCTCAAGAGATACAGATGAGACTGGCAACTATATCCTGTAAACAAAGTTCATGATGCCCTGTTCTCACAAGATTCACAGGGAACAAAAGTGTCATCACGTGAGATGTGACTAACTTGCTTTTTGTTTGCTTCTGTAACCTCACTTGCCCACCCCATTCCCGTTTCATGACATTAGAAAGACTACTCCTCCCTTTTGATTAAATGTATAAAAGCTGGAACATTTCTTTGTTCAATGCTCTTCCTTTGGACAGCAGTGAATTGAGCTGGTGTATACCTTAAACCTGAAATAAATCCTTCTAAATCCCATTGTTCTCGCCTGTCTCTTGGAATTCTGCAACATTTCCAAGACTTATGGAAGGGTAAACACTATCTTCTATTAAAATAAAGTTTTAAAAGGAAGTTATAATTTCTCAATTACAATGAGTATACAAGGTGTGATCAAACTACAGAGTGAATGTTTAAAATTTAAAAATTTATTACAGTAAAAGACACATTGCCATTAATTCCTCTCAAAATGCTTCCCCTGGCTTTAAACATATGTATGCCATTATTCATTCCACTTTCTGAAGCAGTTCTGTAAGTCCTTTTTCTTTATGAGGTGTGATCAAAAACATAGTGAATGCAAGTTATAAAAGCTAAATCTTGGAAGTAGCCTATGTCTATCAACAGATGAACAGATAAAGAAATGTGGTATTTATATACAATGGAGTACAACTAAGCTATGAAGAAGGTAAATTTGAGTCATTTGACAGAAAATGGATATAACTTGAGACCATAATGTTAAGTAAAATAAACCAGGCATACAAACAGTACATAGATTTTCTTATATGAGAAACCCAAAGTATAAATAAAGAGCAAAATAAAAGATAATAGGAATCGGACAGGTCTTTTGCAAATGGGAAGGAGACCAAGAGGTGGAGGGAGGGGATATAAAAAAAATTAAAATGTGTTATGTAGATATACCAACTCCCCAGAATGAATGTAATCATTACGTATAGCAAAGGCATACTAATAAAAATAAAAATCAAAAAAGTACAGTGAATGCCACTGCTGAGGACCATCCAATGGAAAGGTAGACTCGAAAATATTATGGTGTGTTCTCATCTACCTTATTCACTGGATCTGGTACCACACAACTTGTTGCTCTTCCCCAGAGTCAAAATGACCATGAAAGGTAAATGTTTTTAATCAAATTCAGGATGTGGAGGCAGCCAAAACAGTACACCTAAAGACAATCATGAAAGAGGGCTTCCAGATATGCTTCACAAAGTGGCAAGAAAGATGGAGTAAGTATGTTTGAAGTGAAGGGGAACATTTTGAGGGGGACTACTGGCAATGTATCTTTTACTGTCATAAATTTTTAAACATTCACTGTATTTTTAATCAAATCTTGTAAAGCAGTAATTATGTGTTTGCTGAGTTCTGCAACTGGTCTTTGGTAAGAAGATTTGCAGTTCTCATCTTGAAATTAGTGGAACTCAGTTGCAGAAAATGTTCCACAGGGATTCTCTCTTACTGCAGCTGCTTCTGTCAATGTCCTAGTATATCAAGTGTCAGACTCTTCACAGAGCCTGTTTTTATATTTACAGACAGTACTTTCTGACTTAAAGCTGTGAATCAATAGAAACTTTTAATCCTTTAGATTGAATTTGGGTCTTCTATTACATATTAAAAACAAAGCTCAAATAATAATGAAGAGAATGACACAACACGCAATACCTGAACTTCTTCCCTTTTGAGGGCTGCACCATGTTTTCTTTACAGGAATCCATAGCCATAGGGGTGCACTGTGTTGCCACCACATTTTCTGAAGTATACAAAAAAATTAGAGACAGGCACATTACATGGATTTGTGTACACACATACCATCTGACACAGTTACAAAGCCTGAGATTCCTTTTTATACTGACTTCTATTATTAGAAGTTCAAAATAGTGTTCCATGGTAAAAAAAAATGCTATAAGATTGAAGAAATGTGGGGAAAAATTCACTTAAGAAAGTCTACATTAGTATACATGAGCATTTCAATGCTCTATATCTAATCCATAATGATTCTTTAAGAAAAAAGGGTTCCAGAGACAGGTAGGCCCACTGTGAACAGCTGACCAGGCAACAGGAGGTCATAGGCAAGGGTAGCAGGGCACACTCAGCTTCAGATTTTGATGATGAGGACATCGAGAGTGAAAGGTGCGATACTCCCAGAGAGCAGATTTTCATGTCTGTTAGTTTAACAAATTTTAATGAATCAGCAAGCATTTGTTGATTGAAATGATTTAAATATTGACAATACCTATCACTGCTTTCTTTAACTTAAAAAATATATTTATCTATTGATATTTGGGCAGAAATACAGACTAAACTTCTACCAAGTAATGTTAATACTACACACAGTAAAGTATGACTGGATTAAATTTTATCAGTTTCTCACTGAATAGGTATTAATACTTTTTTATTTTTGATACTGGGGATCGAACTCAGGACCTTGCACTTTCGAGGCAGGCAGTGGCACCACTGAGCTAAATCCCCAGCCCATTAATACTTTTAGTACTAGAACATTAGCTTCTGTTTATACAACCTGAGTGGCAAATACTATATGAACAGCCAATATTGACTTTAGTTTTCCTCAGTGGAAAAGCTTTAAATATTTTTATTCAAGTGGCAGGCTTATGATGACATTTAACCATAGTTCAAGTTTCAATTAAATTCTCCTGTAAGATTTAGAAAAGAAATATAACATATTGGGTTAGTACTCTAAGAAAATATCCTTTTTCCATAGTCAAAACATTTAGATATACATACAGGCTGATAATTTTATTACAAGATGCTTCCATCTAGTGAAGTGATATTCTTTGGTTATTACATTATTGCTTTGGTGAACAACTTATTTTTTAAAAAAGTTCCAACAGGGATATAATTTGGCTGATTAAGTAGTAGTCATCAAGATGGTACAGTGGTCCCAGATCTCACTGTATATACTTTGTAGGATGGTAATTACTGCCTAATAATTATCTGTGCTCAATGCAATGTCACATACTGGGGATCAGTTTAGATAAAGATCTTTTATATAGAGGTGCTATATTTGGGATGGCATGGAAATAAGAACTGTTTATGAGTTTTACCATTATGCTCTTTAAGTCAGATCACTAAGAAAAAAGAAAGAAAAATTATGATTTTCTGTGTGTAGTACACTTGCCTACATGTCTAAGATAAAATTTGTGGACATGTGAAGGACTAAATTTGGGTATTTGTTATTTATTAAATTAGAAAATATATATTATTTGTAATAGTCAAATAATTTAATCTGTAGTGGCACTGTTTTAAAAACATAATGTAAACACATTCCTATATAAATGAGTTGGATTTTGTATATTTGCCTTTAAATGTTCCTATAGGTTTCCCTCTTTCTACCTAAATTATTAAAATTTTAAATACAGACTTTATGAAGATAGTATACCAAAGAAAACAAAGCAATAAATTTTAAGCTTCTTTATAATTTTCAAGAAGAGAACTCTAACATGCATTAAAATATAGAGGTTCATAGAAGACAGATGCTTTAACAGTGTAATACACACCTTTATCTTCTAGAATGTGCACTGGATCTGCTGGAAGTTTGTGGAACGGTGTAGATGCAAGCCGGGCAGCAGATGTGAAGTCTCCTATGCTCTTAGGACTGGGTGCCAGGGTTTTGTTGTAGCGAATACCCCAGACTGTTGAATCATCCAAAAACTCTTCAGTGTGAGGCTGAGGCACTTCCTGTAACAGAGGACGAACACAAAGCAGAAACTCTCCTGTTTTGTCCATGAAATTTAACACATTAACATCTTAAGATTAAGCTGGGAATAGCAGTGGAGGCCAGTAGTCCCAGCTATTCTGGAGGCCGAGAGGCACGAGGTTCGCTTGAGCCCAGGAGTTCAGAACCAGCCTGGGTGACGTAGTGAGACCCTGTCTCAAAAAAACCAAACCAGAAAAACACTTTCAAGAATTTAAAAAGAATGTGGAATTAAAATAAAGAAAAAGAAAAAAATATATCTCAGCCTTTCATCTTTAATACAGCTCAGTGGAGCCACATTGCAACAAGGGTCACATTTTTGGTTTTGGGTTTCTACAGTTTTCTTTAAATTTGAAAAAAAAAGGTCTAGATTTATAGAAGGGTTACAAAGATAGTACAGAACTCTAATATCCTTTACTAGGCTTCCTCTAAAGTCAACCTCATTTACAACTTTGTACATTTGTAAAAACAAACAATACTAGTAACTATAAGCTTTATATGAATTAATCCTTCTCATTACATTTGGGGGATACATGCTATTAACATGACTTATTACTTACTGGTGAGGTCAACTCCACCATTGATTAGATGTCTGTAGTTTCCTCACTGTAAACTATTTTTCTCCTTCCTTACTCTATTTGTTAGAAACAAATCACCAAGTCTTGCCTACACACAAATGAAGGTGAATTAAACTCCACCTTCTAGAGGGACATCATCAAACAATTCATGGATAAATGTTAAAACACCATAGTAATTATAATTTTGGTGACAATTGGAAGCTATGCAAATACTTTGCTTGTTCGTAACATTTTACTTACTAATGTCAGTATTCATCCATGTATCTCATTTGCATAATTAGTACTATGGGATTCTAATGGTGATTTTTTACTTATTCCTTCTACATCATTTGGAATTCTTCTATAAGGAAGATTTATTCTTTTCTCCACATTTATTTATGTCAGTATGGAAATTAATTTTATTTCTTGGGTTAAAATCCAATACTCCTTTATTCTTATTTTCTTGTTCAATTTGTTCCAATTTCAGTTATTGTCTTCTTCACATTTGCTCCTGTGTTCTTTTTGCTATGCTTGCTACGCTCAATTTTTTTTTTTAGAAAAAAATAAAATTCAAAAATACTTCCTTAATATCTGATACAAGATGCTCTAGGCTTTTTTGGTTTTTTTTTAATAATGCCCCTAGAATCCAGCATTCCTCCATGAACATAATTATAGGTCAAGTTTTGGAGTCTGTGAGCAAAGACAGAAACTGCTGAGTCAACACCATACTTGATATACCTCTTCAGTTGTCTTTAAAATGCCACACAAGATTTTTATATATTCTGCATTGTCTTCATAAAACCTACCATCTCTTCCAAGATTGGAAGACAAACTGGCTGGTTGTTTCTTTAGGTAGATTCAGGATAAGCACTGCTTTAAATTCAGCGTTACATATATAGAAAAAGCAGTGTAGTTTTTTGGTAGAAGCATTTATAGTTGAATAGTTCAGAAAAATGCACCTTCAAAGTGACGGCACAATATCTGAAATCCAGTCCATTACTTGGGAAATTTTTAAGATCAAACAGTTCTGAGAAGAATTAAGAGAGCTGGGCAACAGTTTATTCCAAAGAATCCACCATGGGATTAAAAGCAGGGAGCAGGGTTCAGCAGTTTCTCAGCAAGAGTGATTGATGATAATAGCACTTCTCCCTGGTCCATCACAGCCAGAGGGCCAGGCGGTAGATGGAGAGAAAGCACACCATGGGGAATACTCACAGCCTGGATGGAAGCCAAACATGGGCTGAACACAATGGCTGCTATAGTAGAAGACTGTTGTGGGTTAGCAAATGGGTGGAACTTGTTTGCTGAGATATGCTGATGATGGGCCATTTTAATTTGATTCACATTTGCTGGGTTTCTCATTATTACTCCACTGTTGGCCTTGCTTCCTAAGTCTAGGAATAGCGCATATGCCTGGTGGTTCCTCCTAGCTAAAAGGAAGGCTCTTTGAGGGCATAAATCATATCTAGTTTGTCTGACACATAATAGACATTCAAATGATTGTTGAATAATGTTCTAAAAGACACATTTTTCAGATAACATTGTATTTTGCAGCCCAGTTTTATATCATCATACTATTTGATTGGTATAATCACTTGGAAATAAAGAAGAAAGGGTGGCAAGACCCATTTCACAGATGAAATAAAGATTTGCTTACATTTGGTTTTGAAGGAAATGCACTGATAGAGCGTTCTCCAAAGGTCCTGGCTCCTACGGGCTTATTTTTAGGCTGTGGTAATCTAAGGAAAGATTTGCAAAATTATAAATATTAGAATATATTAAATAAATGCTACCACTTAAGTGTTACAAAAATTCCCCACTTATCCTATTTAATAAGTTAATAGTTTTACAGACTCTTTAGTTTTACAACAGTTCTAGCAAAAAAGTATAAACTGAATTAACTATGTAAATATAGTTGACTTATTTACTGAAGTGAGGATAGAAAATATAATTCCTGTTACACTGAGTTCCTGACATTAGGAGCAAAAGAATTAGGGGCATGTCCGGTAAAATGTCACATACTATTTTATTTCTTATTCCTAGTGTCTAGCCTAGTTGTGGATCTCCTCTTGGCAAGCTGGCCATACCTTCTTTCTACTTCAGTATGAATTTCTTTTATTCTATACCTGTAATTCACACTAACACATCTCCTTCCATGGATAAACCTGGTAACAGAATTCCTAGAGCTACTGTACTCTACCCTGGCATATGGCTCTCTAATGTAATGGCCCTCCACCTTAAAACATATTCTCTCTGTGGCATTATTCAACATAAGGGACTTCTTTTTCTACTTTATTAGTAGTACAAATATGAAGAGCACATATTGGATACTCGTACTGGTAGATTCATCCACATCTAATATAATTTCAAATTCACCAACGCTGTCAGTTCTCTGACAACTTATAATTAACCACACTGCTTTCCCTTTTCAATTATGCTTTACTTGGGAGGTCTGCTCTCTTGGAACTCTTGCATAGGAATACAGACTGAGAGAACTTTGGCAACAAGCTCTGGTCATGTGGTCAAAAGCTCACAAGTGGCAGAGCTAGGACTAGAACCTAGACCATGTGATCCTTCTCCACCGCACTGCCTTGAGTTCTGCAGAGACTTCTGTAGTGTGCCTTGGTACTGTGACAACATAAATGTCCCTTCTAATGTTATTTTAACTATGTTTCTTTACCCATAATTTTCTTTGTTTCCATCTTCAAAAATAGGAAAACCAGACGGCAAAGAAATCTTATTGACTCCCCAAGCTCCAGAGGAATTGGCATTTTCTACGAGAAAAAAAATAGCATTTCATTATTGTCCCAGGAAAAAAACACTATCCTTTATGTTAAATTTCAACTACAAATAAGATAAGGAAATAACAGTTTCTAGAGAAGAACTGAGATCAGTTTTTAAAATACTAGTGTGACAAGTCACTTTGTAGTGAGATGAAGTGACTTAACCATGGTCCATGAGTCTAGCACTCAGGAACCCAGAGTTCTCATCATTTATAAAGAACAGTGTTCACCATTCTATGACTATTGTCACTTGACTTTCTTAAACACTCTCAATGGTTTTGTTTTTCATTTTAAGAAAAAACATTAATCTTTTAGCTTTATATTTCTAGTCCTCCCAAGTCTAACTGGATCTCACTTACCTTTTTTATAATATCCAGTTAACAGCATGAATCCCCTAATTCTAGACAAGTGGACTGGATGCTGGCCTCCAACACTTCACTGGCCACCTCTCTATCAGGAAGGGCTCCACATATACTTTGAGTACTCGGGCCTTCTGCACTATTCCTACTTATGGGGATTTTTTAACACTTAACTGTAATAATAGTAATAAAACAAGAAAAGCCAAATCTATCATACACATTGTAACCATGTCATACTCTGTCATATTTTTATTTCATGCATCCTTTGCCTTTACATGATGGGCTGATCAAGGGCACAGCCACAATCTTATATAATCCTTCATAATGCCTGTGGAAACCTCTCATAATGCTATGTACTCAGTAGCTTTTAAATAATGAATAATTACTTTGAAACTGGGCTTCAAATGCATCTTCATTTTGATCTAGAGATGGCCATTCATTTTTGTCATCAGAAATATCAGGAAGTGTAGGCACCTGAAACATATTCATGATGAAACCTTAAGAACAACAAAAAAATACTTGTCAGCAGGTGGAAAAACAGGGTCCATTAATTTTTTGCATTCACTACACGGCTAACAAAATGCTTTACCTAATGCTTCTTTTGTGTGCACCGTGGGTGATGGCTGCACTTTGGATGGTGTTGCCTGAACCATTCCAAGTGATGTGTTTGGAGTAGTGTGAAAAGAACTTGTGTTAGTGACCTTATGTGTTTCATATCCTGGTAAAGGAATGGGACAAAACATAGTATCAACAGCCAAATCAGAACACGTTAGAAGGGACACAATTGCAGTGATTTATTAAATTCTATTTGCCATTGTCAATAATTATCACAAAAGATTTTCATTATCATATTTCGACTTATATTTGTAAGAGTACTAGGAAGTACGGGAAGGCAAGATTTATCGTTTTGCAGAAAAGCAAATGAAGGTTCAAAGAGGATTACGTGTTTGGTCTGAGCATACCCCAACACAGCAGTTTTGTTATCAATAACATCCTTAGTTTCACTGGATCCTAAGTACTACATGCTCATAATCACAGTGTACATCTTTTCTCCCCTCCCATATTATAAATCTTAAGACCACTTTCCATCTCAGCTGGAGTCAGACACTGGTATATAAGGCCCTGCACACCCTGGTCTTGTTTGCGCAGGTCTTACCTTCTTCCTCCTTCTTCCCCAGGTCACTTTGCAGCCCTGGCCTCTGCTGTACTTAGAACACACCAGGCATATTCCTGAGTTAGGGCTCTGTACTTGCTGCCCCTCTTCATGAAGCAGGTTTCCCAAGGTAGCATGCGCTCCTAAGGTCCTTTCTCCAAATATCACCTTCTTTTCAATATCTTTACTGCTCACCTTCTCCGAAATTTCAACACTCCCATCTCAAGAATATTTTCTTTTGGTAAGGATTTTTATCCTTTTTGTTCATGACTACGTCTCTAACTACTTAGACTGGCACCTAGAGCGCAGTCAAGAAGACTTGGTTCCATGAATGAGTCTCCAGCAGCTTCAAATAGCTCTGTTCTTGAACTGCCAGGGGAAAGGATACCACATTCCGGGGGTAGGAATACTTCCCAAACTGTATCTTATGTAATGTACAAAACGTATGTCCTCCATAAATGCCTCCATTGAAGTACTAAACAGCAGTATAACACCGCTGCTAATGAACCTTTGTATCACCATTTCCACCTATTATAGCAGAGATGGCTGGTTTCCATTAGAAATGGTCTGGGCTATCAACTGGAGACTGGATAAAGAAATGTGGGTTTTTAATAAAATGGAGTACTACTCAGCCATAAAAAATGAGAAATTAGAGACATTTATTGCTAAATGGATGCAATATTGAGGCAATACTCTTAACTGAAATAAATAGGACACACGTGTAAATACTGAATAGTTTCTCTAGTGTGAGAAACCGAAAGTGTAAATAAGGACTAACAGGTATAACAGATAATGTGAAAGAGGAAGAAAAGGGGCAAAGGGGAAGGGGAAGTGGGAGGGGTAGGGGAAAGGAAAGAAG
>NW_004624749.1:1578054-1598839 GCF_000247695.1 Heterocephalus glaber | reverse complement strand
AAGTCTTTGTAAATAGGCAAGGGTGGAGGGTGCGAAGGGAGGGCTAGGAATGGGGAAAAAATAAAAACCAAGATGCATTATATAAAGGTACAATTTCCAATGAGAAATGTCATTGTGTTGTATACCTACAATGTACCAATAAAAGAATTTAATAACGTGCAAAAAACAAAAAAAGATGGTATTAGACATGCAAGAGATGATACATTTGAATATAATGAAAGTATAGTTTTAGTTTCCTCACAATGTGGGGATAAATGACTGATAAGTACCAAGAATAAAAAAGTAATGAGTCAATTATCCAGGGAAAACATAAATTATAGACGAAAATAAATCCAAATTAAATAAGAAAACATAAAACAATCCCTGGTACCACCAAAAAACCAAACAAACCTATATTAGGTGGTTGAAAATATTTAAAATAGTTAATGTTAGCAATGTGTGTGTAAGAAATAAGTAGTTTTACATACTTTTGTTGTGAATGTAAAACGCTAAATTTTTATAAGGCAGAAACTGACAGTATTTTAGGTACATGAACTTCAAAGGCAGCAATTCTACATCTATGTTTTCTGGGGAAACAATCTCATATGTAAAAAGAAGCTTATTATACCTAAGCTAGGTAAGAGCTACACTATGTTGCAATATAAGGAACTGAAATTCTCTGTAGTAATAATGACAGATCTGTAAGACATGTTAGGTAGAAAAAGCAAAAAATAAGTCCTAATTATGCAGAAACTCCAACTGTACTCATAGTTCTGTGTTTTCATGCACTGTAAATGTCTATAAAAATGCAAGCTATAGCAATTAGCAATGAGCATTCATTGATATATATGTACAAGTGTGTATACATACATAAACTAATGAATGCTTACCCTGATACACATACATAACAGACATCCCTACATTTACACACATCTTTTATTCAATTTTTAAGAGGTCATCATTGTCATGTATGTTTTATAATTTTTGAAATATGTACTTCAGTAATTTATTAATTTATCTTCCTGGTATCCTATGCTATAGATGGATATACAGTGTATTAAATAGTTAGTAACTGTTATATAGCTTAAATTTTTTCCCAACCTGTCCCACCTTTTAATAATTTTAAGAAAATATATATGGCTCTAACACTCCTTTTCTCTTCTTCTGACATGAAACAATGGCAAATATATCTAGATGACAATAACTACATATATTCAAATTCTCACTATGTAATGTATTCATTGTACAAAAGCCAGAAAAAAGAACTATACACACTAATAGGTGAATATATAAACTCGTGCACATACACATATATGAAAATATATTCCTTTGCTCATTCTGTATTTTGAAAATCTGTGTCAAATTATTTTGAAAATTTGGAAAGTTATTAACTAAATGAGAATTACCTCTAAAAACAAGGCAAGAGCACAACAATCACCATGCTGAGCACAGGATGTGCCAGTGAAGAGCACATACATACCTCAGAGCTTTCCTGGAGAGCGGGCAGGTCCTCGTGGGATAGCTCCACCACTTGATGCAATTTCCTGTGGAGTGCATCCATTTTCTGTTTTAACAGTTGTTCTTCAAAAGCATTTGCTTCTTTCTTTTTCATATAATGTCTGTCTTCATTTCCTTTAGGAAAGAGTAAAAAAATGGTTTGTATGTAAACCTTCAATCCAGGTCACTAGAGGAAAACATGCAAAGTGAGTAAAAGATATTTTCAATGTTTATTAGATTTCATGACTGAAATTTGCATTACCTTTTAATTATAATCTTTACTTGCCCTCAGCATAGTTACTATTAAATTCAGGGCATATAGGCTATACAAATTTATAGTGATCAATAGTATATTTGGAAATAGCACAGTAGAATACTAAACCTTTTCATAAAATAATCATGATTGTGCAAGTCATTTAAAAATGATTTTTCATTTCAGGTTTTAAAAGATAAGAATTCTCTAGGTACTTTCTAAGAAATAAAAGAAAAGTGCACTAAAGATCCAGTCCTACTTCCAGTAACTGGCTCCCCTGGCCACACCCCAGACAAACTGGGGTCTGGCTGGAACTTTAAGTCATATAGCACATGAAAGATAACATTATCCATGTACTACCCAAAATGGGTCTTTCAGCCAGGTGTGATGGGGCACACCTGTAATCCTAGCACTTGGGAGCCTGAGGCAGGAGGATCGCCATGAGTTTGAGGCCAGCTTGTGCTACACAGTGAGTTCAAGGCCAGCCTGGATTACGTAGTGAGACCCTGTCTCAAAAACCAAAAATCAATAAACCAAATTCCCAAATGGATCCTCCATGAGTGTTCTGTTGTTGACCAAATATAAAGAGTAATGAACAAAAGAAAGGCTCACAGATGGATATAGTTCAATTAACAGAGATGACATAAAAACCCTAAGTGGAAACAAAGGTTCATTTTCCTCTCCCTAAGGTCTATGTTGTTACAGTAAAAACCAAATGCAAACACTGATGCTAAGGCACACATTTTTCTCTGGGAGGAACAAAATTCAATCTACTCTATAGCCATAAATGACATGGCACTTTGATCAGAGGATTCCCAATCATATTTTGTTTGTAGTAGGTACAGAATTTGGAAAATCTCTTTCTGAGCTTCAGTTCCCAACCTAATCCTCTCACAGTACAAATAGTGACATACAGGTTTAGAATTATTATACGTAATAGTTCAAATCCATAGAGATAATACTTAAAAACTTTAAAATATCTTATTGCACTAAAGATACGGTAACACTGGCATGGATATCTATTTTAGTGCTATTTTAACCATGAGTTCTGCTATCAAGACATGAGTTTAGTTCTTGGAAAAACAGGGCTGCTATGTGTGTGTTTAACAAAGGTTTCTAGGTTTGTGATAGGATGAGCTGGAGACGGTTTTTGCTGAGTCAGCAGAGTCAATTATTCAATCAAAAATGTAATCACTTATTATGTTAAGTCATCTGAAAATATAAGACTGCAAGCACCCCATTGCTCATGCTTCCTCCGTTGGTTGTATTTCTGGGCTCTTAGTTCTTCAAAGGAAAATTCTGAGTCTCCACAAATAAGCTTCTCCTTGCAGTACATAACAACTTGCTGAACATCAGCTTTTGCGGCCGAAGATGAGTGTGTGGAGTATTCTGATTTAGAAATCACGATCACCCTTTGTTCCCTACAGAGAAAAAAACATTATTTGCAGTGCTCGCTTCGGCAGCACATATACTAAAAACATTATTTGCAACAATGTACTAAAGGAACTCTGGAAGGAATACAAATACTAGAGCAATGCACTGATTGTACTTGCATATTTGATTCTTTATCAGAAGCTGAAGGTATCATTCTGGAAAGTTCTGAACCCTAAAAGATAGAAAACAAACATGAACATTCAGTTACTGAAAAGCAATCTTCATCCAAATTACTTCACAAATCAATATGAAAATGCTCAAGAGGAAGGGGCCTTTTAAATTTTCTTAGGCCCAATAAGAAAGCAACTTTAAAAAAAATTAAATTTCTCTTTTGGTATTACTATATCCTCGAAAGTTCCCAATATTAGCATAGCATTCATTCTCTAAACAAGTATTTATTGAACACTTCACACATGTTACACAATGAGCTAGGTCTGGGAAAATATGACCATCAATGAGACCCATTTCTTCTGTCTAAAAAGCTTAGACAGGGGATGTAGGAATAAGTAAGAAGGTTGGCAAGCATGTATAGGATGAAAATCAAATCAAGACAGTTTGTACTATCTATAAAAGTGAGAAATGTGCCAAGCATGGTGGTGCATACTTGTTATCCCAGGTGTGTACTTGGGAGGCTGAGGCAGAAGGATTGTTAAGTTCAAGACCAGCCTAGGCAATTTATCAAGAGTCTGTCTCAAAAAATAAAAAGAGATGGGGTGTAGTTTAGTGGTAATACACTTGGCTAGCATGGATTTAATGCCCAGTACAATAGTCTACATTTGGAGAAGTGTTATATTAGTAAAACAGAAACATCTCCATTAGATTAAAATTCAAGGAGGTCCTTGGTAAGAAAGCTTTGAAACAAAGTGGAGGGGAGGAGAGACTTGAGCATTTTCACATGTTGATAAGCTGCCAGAGAAGAAAAGCTCTTCACAGGGGAAACAAATCTCTGTGAGGATTAAAAACAGGCATAAGTGGAAGGCTATGCTTCCCCACTGGAATGGCAGGGAATGATGCAGTTGTATTTACTGATGGGTGACAGAAAATTAAAAGATGTCATCTGATAATTTCTGCTCCCCTGTCAAAATAGTACAGTATTTTTTCCAGCTTATGAGAGAGAAGTTAGAGGTAGATAGGTCCCAAGTTTGAGGAGAGTAAAAGGAAGCTTAAAATTATTATAATCTAGCATATCAAAAGAAAGAAGAGGGGAGACATTAAAAACACATATAAAGGGTGATCTGGGATACTGGAAACACAGTTGCCTAGGAGTATCAAAGGCCTGGTTGAAGGTCTGGGACTTTTAGGCAGGGTTCAGATCCAGGGAAATGCTGAGTCTGGGTCTATGAAAGAGCCCAGCAGAACAGGAAGGAGAGGGCATTGGTAGGACAGGAGTTGTTGGGGAGGAAGTAAAGATAGGAGGTTGTGTAGTAGGGGTCCTAGGCTCAATAACAAATTATTATTAAGTTAAGCACGGGAAGATGACAACAGGCCCAGAAAGCTGCCATGGAAACAGGTAGCTGATGGGTTAGTCACATGGTTAAAGAAACATAATGTAGTGGATACGGAAGGCAGCTAGGATGGCTTTTTAGTACCATTCCTAGTTTCTCTATAGCCTATAACATTGTTACCTGATTCTTAGAAACACAGGCTGAGTTCTTTACTGGACTTGATTTTGATGTTACCATTTGGTTTTTAATTTGAGCATTATGCAGAGGTTCTGAGATTCTAGCTATGAAAGAAAAGAAGATGAAATAAAAAATAAGAGAAAAATCATATTAAATAAAATTATCACAATACATTCTCTTGATCTTTCAGTAAACAGCATTAAAAAAAAATCAACTTATTTACAAAATCTCACAAAATGAACTAAAACTCTTTTTAGAAAAGTATTAGAGACCATTTTCTGACCAATTAAAAATGTTCGAGGAAATAGCTGAAAGAAATGTAAAACCTAACTAGGTATTTTAAGCAGGCTAGGAGAGCCAATGCTTATTCCTGAAATATGATCTTTATTTCTACAAGAAAAATAAAAGGCCATTATGTCCTAAAAGTTGCATTAAAGACATCTCATTCAATTCACAACACATGGAGTCTGCACTATCCTCTATTTTGGGCAAACTTGATTTTTTTTTTTAATCCCTCAAATATGGTGAAATCTTCAAGATTGGGTTGTTGGTTTTCTCTTTTAAAGTACTGAGACAGAGTTCCTGCTGTGTAGGGTTATTTAAGGGGCAGTGTTATTATCTGAGTGCCTTCCTATTTCCTGGAAGACAGTATAATTTGTAAATACTAGGTGGATATGACTCCTTCATTAGTACATGTTTGCAGTATATAATGATTACATTATTGTGGGGAGTTGGTATATGTATATAATAGATGGATTTGATTTCTAAGGGAAAAAATTAGACACTAAATCAAAAATTTAGAAATTTTTATCAACAATCTAGAAATTTTAGAAAGTATTATCTTACCTTCAGCTGGCAAATGGGTTTCAGTTAGGTGTGTCTGAAATAACCTAATAATAGTAGAAAAGACATCAATACAGATTATAAATTTATAGTTTAACATATGCCTGTTTTAAGGTGGAAACCTAATACAATAGACAGTTTATTATAACCTAATAAAGACAATGGTTGAGAGAGAAGGTAAAATTGAATTTCAGGTTTGCTTCAAAATCAAAAAATAAAATTCCAGGCCCAGGGATTTAGCTCAGTGGGATAATGCCTGCCTGGCAAGCACAAGGTCCTGAGTTTGATCCCCAGTACCAAAAAAATAAAATAAAATAAAATAAAATTCCAGGAATATCTTTATATCCAATATACTTATTCCTCCTTTTGACTTGTTATGTCAGTATTTTTCAAATTCACATAAGAAATGTTTCTTTTTCCATGTATCAAGGCTGCAAATATTATAACACAGGTGTTTTAATTCATACCTGAGGCATTTTATATATCTGGACAAAATGAAGATAATGCTTGGAAGAAAAGCTTAAAAGTACAAAATTTAAGACCACTCCTTCAAAATATCATTCATGCTTTGTGAGAACTTCTCAAATATGTCACTTCATGCTATTTTTTACACATCAACTCTGTCAAATAATGTGCAACTCTCAAGCCTAACATTTTTGAGTAATGCAAGTAAGAGTGCATGTTATAAAGGGATGTACAGCCAAATGCTAAACCTTATTTGGCTCTTAATCCTAACAAACCAATGGTAATGAAACCACTTCACAGATGGGAAAAGATTGAAAAACAGATAATATTAAAGAATCATTTTTTGTTAGGTGTGATTATGGAATAAAATTCTGTAAGAAATAATCTTTTGGAGGTGGTAGTGTTTGGACTAAAATATTTTGCTGTTTTAGGTCTGCTTTAAATTACTCATCAAATGTTAATAATTATTAAAAGCAGATGAACTAGAAATAGAGGTTTGTTAATTTTTCATGTATGTTCAAAAATTCTCATAATAAAGTTTTCAAAGCACAAGCACTACAGCAAAGTTGAAAAAAGTGATTATATTAAATGCTGGCAAAGGATGCAAAGGATAATAGGTCTCTAATTCTGCTGAGAAGACAGTGAAAAACGGGGACAGCCTTTGAATAGGTGGTTTGATTATATGCACCACAAGGCTTAAAACTCTTTCCATACCCTTTGGTGCAATACCTACAATTTTGAGAATCTATCAGAAGGAAGTAGATAAAAATAGAAAATATATTAAAAATACTTTTATGAAAAAAGAGAAAAGACCTTAATACAAAGCTGCTTACATAGCATGATGTAAAGCATGCTTTACAATCCTGTAACAAGAACAACAAAACAAAGCCAATGAAAATACAGAAAGGTTGCTCGTGCTAATTTAGTTTTCTGTATTTTAAAAATTTCCCAAATGAGGTTCATTTAACTGCCCCCAATTTAAAATGGTGAAAAAAAGGGTATTAATCATGATATTTATTGTTTGCTATGGTTTGAATGACTCCACCAAAACTCATGTTGAGATTTAATCCCCACTGTGAGGCATTAAGAAATGGTTAGGCATGAGGGTTCTGCCTTTCTGAACAGGCTAGTTCTATTCACAGGATAATGGGTTATCTCCAGTGGGCTTGTTATAAATGCTAGTTTGGCTCTGTCTCTTACCATCTTGTGATGCCCTGTGCTGCTTGGAGACTCCAGAGAGTCCCCATCGACAAGAAGGCCCCCTCCAGATGTGACCTCTTGACCTTGGACCTCCCAGCCTATATAACTGAGCTGAACAAATTTTTATTCTTTATAAATTATTCCATCTGTGGTGTTCATTTAGAACAACAGAAAACAGATTAAGATTGTTTTTCTTTATAAAAACCAAAATATTGTAAATAACTTAAATGTCCAATTGGAGAATGGTTAAATTATGACACAACTTTGTGACAGACTTCACAAGCACTTTAGAAGTAATTTAAAAGTCCATAATTTCTTAAGAGCAGTACAAAGCTCAGTATGTATAACCAGACATTCGGTATGATTCACTGCTAAAATAAATAAACAAGGACACACATGGGCACAGGAAAAGCTATTGAAAAGAAATGCACTAACATGCTGAGAGTAATATTTCTAGGCAGTTCTTTACACTACTCTGTATTGACCATATTTTTCACTAGGATTTCCTTATATAAATAGATAACAATATAATTTTTAAGAGCAAATGTTCCATTTCAAGGTAGAAAACATTGTAAGCTCTATTTGGAACTACCTGTACTGCTGTTGCAATAGCTCTCTAGGTTCAGCCTGGTTTTGAATTCCTCTCCGAAAAATGGCACTGGCATGCTGCAGCTGTCCTTGGGCTTCCAGATGCCTGGCCCAGGATATGTACAGAGGAGAAGACTGGGTTCCAATCCCCTGGTTGTACAGAAACTCAAAAAATTGATGAAGGTCACTGTTGTACTCAGCCTATAGGAACACAGAGCATGTAAGAACAATGAGGTAGGGGTAGAGAGAGGCCGGTTAACAGGTACAGGGGTACAACTGGACAGGAGGAACAATAACTACTTTCTGTAGAAAAGTAGGATAACTGAGTGAGAATTTTATATTCATAATAGTTAGTAGAGAGGGTTTTGAATGTTTTCAACATAAAAATAAATGTCTGAAGTGATAAATATGTCAATTGTCCTGGTCTGATCATTACATTCTGTATACATGTATGCAAATATCTCATGGTACCTCATAAATATGTACACTTATTATGCCAATTTAAAATAAATATACTAAGAAAAATAAAAAGACATAAGAACAGTGGAACTCCTAATGTAGGTCTGGTCCAGATGCAGCCAGCCTCTACCGTTTAGTCTTCATGGAGGCCCAAGGACAGATGGCAAAGACACAGGTTAGGTTCATTTACTTCCTCGACATTCAATTACCCCCAAATTACACTATTTCTCAAGATAGTGGGGTCTATAATAACCCATTATATAAAGCATTATTTTGTCTTAATCTGAGCTTACTCAAGTTCCACAGGGTGCCTCTAACTGTAGTAATTGTATTTTCATGAACAAGTTCGTATTTACCCTATCTATTCCATTCATGATTCCATTACTCAAGTCCTCACATCTTTATTCCAGATTAAAGAGCACCAGTATTTACAACCTGAGGCATTCTCCTTTTAGTACTAAATTCAGTTTTTGAGAATTAAAATTTTCATTACTATACCACAATGAATTTATTTTACTCCCCAAAACCCTTTAAGAACCTGAGAGTGTCTGCTTATGCTCCCTCCCCCAAGCATACATCCTAGACAATAAACTTTAATTTTTTTTGTTTCTATTTAATGTCAGAACATTTACACACTTGAAATAAAGAGGGTTTTTTAGATTAAATTACTAGCTCCATAATACAGAAGACAAGGCTCCAAAAATACACATTTCTGGCCATACAACTTTTAAAAATTTATGACTATAAATAAAGAATTAAAATAAAATAATTAAAAGGCAATTTAAAATGATCTTAAAATCTAGGGAAAAAAAGCAAAAGTACAATATAATTTTAGATTTGTTATCCATCTGAAAGTATACTCACAAATTTTAAACAATAACTGATGAATCTTGGGTCACTGTGGTATTTCTTCTTATCTAAAAACTCCTTCATTAAATGTTCTAATAACATTACCAAGTATTCTTTATTATCAGGAAAATTCTCTTCTACCCATTGCATATAACTAGAAAAATAGAACAATGTTAATTTTTTTATACTGTAGCAAATGGTTGGTATAAAGGAAAAAAACAAAACAAAAAAACTAAATGCTAACCTTTCCCATTCGCCAAGTGGGTCATTGCCCTTATAGCTCTGCATATGGGCTTCAAACATTCTAGAAGAAAAGTGTACACATAGGATATTAGAGATAATTCCTAAGGGCAAAAGATATATTTCATCATATATGTATTTATATATTTTTAAACAGAAATTTAAATATCAACACAAATGATATATAAAATTTAAGAAAGCATTCATTCAGAAGTAGTCAAAAATTCAGAAATAGTCAGTGCTTCTCTACAACAAAGTTTGAGTCTCCTTCTCTCCCTGGTCCCCAGTGTTACTACCACCAGTGGGCAGAGATAGGAAGCTTGCTGCTCTTTCTTCTAACAGTGACATTAAGGTGTGGCCTTGCTCAGACCCTTCCCCTTGTTTCCTAGGAGCCTGTCTGAGGCAGGGCTGGACAGATCCAAAGAGGGCTTGTGAGTGAGGGTGGCAGCCTGGTTACTCCAACTTGGAGACTGCAGATACAGTTTGCTTCCTGGGCCCCAGTGTAACACATTGTCCCTGAAAAAGAGCGATGGTGGAAATACTCATAAACCAACCAGTCACCAGAGCTTGTGAGTGAGGGTAGCAGCCTGGTTACTACAACTTGGAGATTCCAGATAGTTTGCTTCCTGGGCCCCAGTGTAACACATTGTCCCTGAAAAAGAGCGATGGTGGAAATACTCATAAATTAACCAGTAACCAGAGCTCCCAGAGAACTCCGCTTTCTTTACTCACACATATTCAACCACAGCTTTTTGAGGGGTGACCTTTGATCGGTGTGAGAAAGCCACACAGCTATGCTGGGAGAAACAGTCAAGGCCCAAAAATCTTCAGGAACTAGCCTCTTCCAGGGACAAAGAAAGAACCATGACTTAAATGTGACAGCACAGGAAGGTGAGGTAGTAAGTTCTAATTTGCATTTTAAAATGTGTATTTGGTTCTTCCAAGAGTAGGTGGTGGTGGCAGCAACAGAAGTGGAAACCAGTTAGGAAGCTATTCCAGAAGCCCAATGATTGCTGAGTTGAAATAGATTGGGATAGTATAGTGTGTAATCTGGCACATGTGTTAGAGAAGGAGAGAATGTGGCTTACCACATTCTAGGTGTGAGAAGCAAGTTAAGAAAGACACTTAGGTTTTCTATCTGAGAAATTATAAGGTTTTTTTTAAGGGAATTTAAAAGCATTATTTTTGTAGGTGACTTCTCTGGCATATTTTGAGTTGGTTGTTCACAGAGAAACTACCAACAGGAATGGCTCCGAAAAGCTATTCTTCTATAAAGGAAATTTACATCAATTCACATTAGTGAAGTAAACCACAGACTTTCTCTGAGGCGAGCTTTCATTTCTGTTTTATTTTGAGGTACCTGTGAATTTGCACATAAAATTTTTTTGCCTTTTCTCTTAATTCATGGTCAGTTTATTCCAGAGACTCATTAAGGAACTTCAGAAAGTTGAGGGAAAATCTTAAACAACACTTTCTTCTAGCTAATGTTTAAGTATACAAATGAAACCTGCGTACCTTTGGACTCAAAATTCAGAAGTCTGAATAGAAAAAAACTACATAAAAATAAACTATAGCTAGGCACGGTGCCACATGTGTTTAATCCCAGCACTTGGAAGGCTGAGGGCAGGAGTATCTCCTCGAGTTTGAGGGTAGCCTGGCTACATGGTGAGTTCAAGACCAGTCTAAACTACATAGCGA
This sequence comes from Heterocephalus glaber, assembly GCF_000247695.1. The sequence goes on along the minus strand of NW_004624749.1, from coordinate 1,587,712 downwards.
GACCCTGTCTCAAAGAACCCTCTCTCCCTAAAATCAACTACAATGTATGCTAATAAAAAGCTCGTACATATAAACTAAACAAAACAAATTTAAGAACTGACAAGCAGGGTTGAAAGAGAAAGCTGAGATAACAAAGGGATTTTTAAAAATTGAGAGAGTAAAAAATACCTATCAACCCAATTATGAAAAAAGAGATGAAGGCATTAAAAAAAAAGCATTTCACAGAAATACAAATGGGTCTCAAACTTGAAAAGATGTTCAACCTCTTTCATAAGAAAAATTCACCTCAATGAGATATGACTTCTCATCCCATAGATTGGGAAAACTAAAAAAAAAAAGAAAAAGTCCCAAGAGTGTGTAAGCAATGACAAGCAGGGGTTTTCACATCTTGCTTGCAGGCAGGTAAGAGGGTGCCCAAAGTTGGCCAAGCAAATTGGCAATATAATAGTCCCCCTTTGTCTAAGACTGCTACTGGATGCCTGAAACCATGTATAGTACTAAACCACATCCATACTATGCTTTTTCATATACTATATGTGTATATATATATTTGTAATAAGGTTTGATTTACAAATTTTACATATGTACCAGTAATATAATTTAATTGACAAATAAGGCACCATAAGAGGTTAACACCAATAATCAATAATAAGATAAAACAATTTAAGACTTTCTTTGGATGGTGTTCTTTCTCCTTAATCAACTTCTTCAACTGCTGGAAATATGACAGCAATTTCTTCAGCAGATGCAATCACTCCAATTAATTCTTGTAGCTTTCAGTCCCAAACTATTCTTGAATCCCTGTAACCATCTCTTACTTGCAGTAAATGTGTCACTTGTATCAGAGGACCCCTTGGTGAAGTATTCCTACAGGCCCACTGCTTTCTGGTGCAACACACTGCTGTCATTTGGAACACTTTTTCTGTTCATGTATTCCACCCCTAAATTTAATTTACTTCCTAGATAAGTACTTATCATACATGATAGCTATAACCCTTGAAGTTTGAAGTATGACAGCAAAACTAGCACACATTTATTTATTCTTCTTTCACAATTTCATGGATAGAAGATTCATTCTTACCATATATCTTAGCAACCTCAGCATACAATTATTTTTCTTTTCATATTAAGTGAAATACTTTTATTCACCTTTTCATTTAAAGGAAGCACATTATGGATTCTCTTTGGCATATGTGAATTGCCAGCAACACCACTCTTGTGCTTTGGGACCATTATTTAGTAAAATAAGGTTTACTTGAGCACAAGCTCCGCAGATACCATAACAGACAGATCTGATAACTGAGGCTACTGAGTGTCTAGCAGGCAGGTAGCTGTACAACTTGAATATAGTGGACAAAGGAATGATTCACTTCCCAGGTGGGACAGAGCAGTGCAAGAAGATGCAGGAATTCCTGAGGCTACTTAGTATAGCACACAACTTAGGACTCACAATTGTTTGTTTCTGGAATTTTTCATTTAAAATGTTTGGATGACAACTGGCTACAGATAACTGAAATCATGGAAAGTGAAACTCTAGGTAAGAGGGGGCCACTATATCTACCAAAATCACAAATGGATTTGCTTGTGATCCAGCAAACCCATCTCTGGGAATCCAGAAAACAGATACAGCTGTGTACAGGCAAAATGCCAGATGCACATTTTTTCTTTGCCACAATACTATTTGTAATAACAAGATTGTCGGCAATCCAAGCATTTACTGATAGAAGACTGTTTAGATTAATTATGGTATGTGAAATATTATGCAGTTGTAAAAAAAAAAATAAAAGTTTTTTTCATTCTTTTTTTCATTCATTCTTTCTTTTCTCTCTTTTTTTTCTTTTTGGAGACGAGTCTTACTATGTAGCCCAGGGTGGCCTCAATACTGAGATTCTCCTGCCTCAACTTCCTGAGTGCTAGAATTTCACATGTGTGCCACCATGCTGTATTCACAGAAATCTCCAAGATATTGTTATGCAAAAAAAGCAGTGTTGCTGTACTATATTTTATGTGAGACAAGGCAGGAAATTTAGATACACATATAAGCACACAAACTATATATATATAAGTATTTACATTTTCAAAAAGGAACATTTGAAAAATAAACTAGAAAAACGGTTATACATGATGGAGTAGAGAAGACAAGTAAGTATAAGAGTTCTGTAAATACTTTTCTAAATCTTTTTTTAAAAAAAATCACATAAATACATTATTTTTAAAATTTAAAAGTACTTGCCTGTACATTGAATCTCTCTCACGTTTCACAAGAGGAAAAATCCTTATGTCAGAACCTTTTCCCTAAAATATGTGTAATATGCATATAACATTTGCCCAGGGTAAACCTTTCATGTTTTCACACCAAGCACATTCCCCAGAAAAATTGCTTAAATACTACACACAATACCGGGTTCACCAGAGCAAATCAGTTTTTCACAGGCCAAAATAAGGTCAGACATATCTTATTTCCCTTTACAAGGGTGTGTGTGTGTGGGGGGGGAGTTGAGAGTTATAAAGCTTCCAAAAGAGAATACTTTATTGGTTATAATGAAGGTTAAGGGAAAAAAATCTTAAAGCAAACAGACTTGTTTTCACTATATTAACAACCTTAGTCTTCTGATCACAAAAGAACCGATAAAATGAACACGTTTTACCTTCACATGTGATTTAATCGTTTTTAAGTGCCTTTTAATCATAGGCTAGACAGTCAGTCTCCTAAGCCATAAAACAAATGTGAGAAAAAATTAAAAATTGTTAGGAAGCTAGCATAAATAGCTCAGCAATAAGAAAAGCATTTTTTTTGTCCTATAAAGTGCATCCAAAGACTTCAAAAGTAACGCTAGGGTCATCGATAAGGCAGCAGTGTAAATTTCCTACTGTAGGAGAATTTTTAAATACGAGGTTTTGAAACTTTCTCACAAAACCTAAATCACACAAGGTTTGAGTTTCTGATGGATGGACATGTTTCTTCCAGAGGCTATCTGTCCAGTGGGGGTTCCTAACGGAATAAACAAGGTCTCCGAGGGCCTCACAAAATGCCCAAATCCCTCCAAACGGTCACTAGGGCAGCGCTGGACGGACGACAGCGGGGTGCCAGAGGTGACCGACCACCTGCCACACGGGTGACCGAGGAGTGCAGCCCGGTCAGGGTGGGATAAACTCCAAAGCCCCGGAAAGGGGCGAAGCGGGTAGGAAGAGGCTGGTGAGGGGCGGACCGGGCCGGGCTGAGGAACAGGGCCACCTAGCCCCTCGGGGGCCCGTAGCCGGGGATAAAGACCTCGCTTCGCCTCCACCCCATCAGACGGTCACTTACTGAAAGACATTTTCCGTGTTATCCATCTCTAAAGGACGAGGGCCGGCAGCAGGTCCAACTACACGGAGAGCAAGTAGCACCGTCGATTCGAATCTCCCGCGCAGCCGCAGTCGCCTCGCTGAGCGTTGACAAGGCGTCTGGCCATTGGGCTCAGTTGTAGGCGGTTCGGCCTATCGCAGTTGCCGTTGCCGTTGCCTGGAGACCAAGTCCCACCCCCCACCCCCACCCCGAGCCCGGGTAGTTCCTATTATTTCCGGAAGTCTTGAGCTGAGGAGAGCGCTGACGGCGAGCTGAAGACTGGTGTAGTCCTGGAGGGACGCATAGGTGGTGGGGCAACTTTGCTGCAAGGGACTCTGAATTGCCTCCGATGTAGGGGATTTTTGTTTTAACTCTTCAAGTTGTAACTGCAACTGAGACATCCCGAGGAAGGCATCTCTTGACCCGAGGTCCCTGACAGGAAAAATTGTCTCAGCGCTTGTGTTCTGACTGTTCCGTCTCTTGGTCCCCATAGTTTAAATATACGAATCAAAATCATTATGTCTGATGCACAGAATGCAGGAAAAGAATCCTGTCTGTAGGACCGAGACTGTCGGAGTTTAGGCCGAAGCGAGAGGGAAATTCCTGCCTCTGCCTTAGGGGACTGGCAGGATCAGAGAGAAACGGAGCCCCATTTCGGGGACTAACTCTTTATTTCTGACAGTTTTCTAGTCAGCGTTCTCGGGTATTAGAAAAGAACCCAGATGCCAAAGTCAATGGAGTCTTAGTTCCAGACCCTAAAATGCAGAGGCAAAGGAGTGGTTGGTCGGCGACCTACAGAAAAACCTAAGCGATTTTTGCCGTAGTGACTACAGTGTGAGGCATTTTAGAGTTGGTTCCGTTAATTATACATGGCTATGAAGGTCATGGCTTGGGATCCTTGTAGAATTCTGGACTTGACCTAGTGGATCTGAAAGACTTCGTGGGAAGGCTTCAGGTAATTAAAATAAGAGTTCGAGTGGATTACAAAATGCCAGAGAGAAAGTTTTCAGCATCTTTCATAGGACTAGGCACTCTAGAAACCAACTTCTTAGGAATTGTATAATCCTATAAAGTCCAGAAATATGTAGTGTGTTGATGTGCTCTAATGAAGTAAGTTGGAAAAGAGTTAATCTAGCCTTCTGTACCCCTTGGGGTTTAATAACTGCCCGCTCTATCTCTAAGGTTGTTTCAAGGGCCATTTGACGATGCAAGAGAAATTTAAGGAGCTCTTGTGATTGCTTCTTTTTAGAAAGAAGTCTGTGGATGTTTCAACTTCCTTAGGCCTCTTTAAATTCAAAAAAACAAAACAAAACGAGCAGTTTCTGAAAATCCCGTTGCTCTCAGAGACTAGAATTTCTTCTGAGATGTTGATCTCTTTGGATCTACACAAATATCCAATTTGTGGGGTTTATTACTCAGAGAGTGCTCATTCTGAGGTCTTTAGACAAATGGTAGGCTCTGCCTACCGTTACAGAAACTAAGACATTTTTGGTTCACTAACTCATGTTTTCAACTGTGTCTGATACTCAATCAGTAATTAGGAAATATTGATTGAGCAACCATCTCAAACTAGGTGCGATTGAATTTATATCTAATTACAACAGAATCTGTTCTTAAGAAACTAGTGGTTTTGTCTGGGACATGAAGATACAGATCCAGAAAAGTGTTTGAAAGTGGAATATGTGTATATTAAGAGCCAAATGAGAGTTTAGAGAAGGGAGAGGTAGTAGGACCCATCTTCATAGGGAACATGGGGCTGGTTATAGGAAAGGTCATTCCAGGGATAAAAGAGGATTGCAGAGGGAGGTAACTCTTGAGGACTCTTGTTAATGAGGAATAAAGATTCTAGTACTGAGGATCAAACTCAAGACCTTGTGCTTGCAAGGCAGGTGCAGCACCACTGAGCTAGATCCCCAGCCCTCAGTAAAGATTTTTTTTTGTGGAAGACTGGTTTAAAATTGGATGTAAGATCTTGAATTTGTACTTGCTCACATTAGTTAACTGTTCTTTTTGGAACAAACAAGCATGTGATTGTGAGGACCTCATGCTAATTGTAGTTAGCTCTGCCTTGTTTTCTGAAAGCCATAGAGGTTGTCTGCCTCTTTCACGTCTGCTGTTGGAAGTTCCTCTCCCACCAGGCTTGTTAATGTTAAAGTATTCTGGATGTTCTTCCATACTGCCCTTTAAAGGCACAGTGATTCTTCTAAGCCCTAGTTCCAATTGATGTAAATATATCTAGGAGTAATAGAAATAAAATATTAGGGCTGTTGGCAGTGATTAGAAATTGACATTTTTCTAGGAATATCTTCCTGGCTTAATGAGTGACTTTCCTTAGTTCTTATCTAGGGATGTCTCTGCCGTAGTCTGCCTCTGCCATTATTTTTATTCTGAGGAGGAGTTAAAATGATCCTCTCCATAATGTATTCATCTTAATGTCCTTAGCTTGATTAACTTGGTAGTGTCCAGGATTTATTGAAAACAGGGAGAGAGATAGGCAATATGGGCAGAGGACAGTAATTTTCAGACTAAATGGCACTGGAGATAGAATGGAGGGTAGGGAGGAGATCAGATTTCATGGAAGGAGAGTTCTAAGAATACAATGATGGCTTCACTATGTAAAAAAAAGACTCAAAAGATTTGTTTTGGAGCCTTGGAGAATTGACAGAAACAGTCCATTAAAGCTAGGAAAGGCTATACCTTTGATTTTAAATGTGACTGGTTGGACTGATGTAATGGTTAATCTTGGTTTGTCAGCTTGCTTAGGTTGAGAGATACCTAGAAAATTAGTAGACCACACCTCTCAGTATATCTGTCTGTGAGAGTGCCTGCAGAGAGAATTGGTGTGCAGGTCAGCAAATGGAGGAAGACCTACCCTGAATGTGGGCAGCATTTCCAATAGGCTGGGGTGTGTGTGTTGCAGACAGAACAAAAATGTGGAAATGGGAAGCTTACATATACACTTCTGCCCACTTGATGCTTCTTGAGTGAGTGTTTGTGTGTGTGTGTGTGTGTGTGTGTGTGTTTCTGTTATTATCACCCACAGACATCAAACTCCACATTCTTCAGCCTCTGAATATGGACTTGCATCAGTAACTCTCCAGGGAGTTTCCATGACTTTAGCCTCTAACTAGGGCTGCATTATTAGTCTTTCTTTTTCTGAGGCTTGCAGCTTCTTGGACTGAATAGGTACAGGTTTTCCCACACCTCTATCCTGCAGACTGCCATTATGAGACTATTTATGTCCTCTCCAGACTCTGATCATGTAAGGCAATGTAATAAATCCCCTCTTATAATTATATACACATTCTGTTAGTTCTGTTCTTCTAGAGAACCCTAATCAAGAGGTTACCAGGCATTTTTATCCTGCACAGCAAGTCTAAAGTCATGGTAGAAAAAAGAAAGAGACAGATATGGCTCACTGCCTTCAGGAGCTTACTGAAAGAAGTTTCATGTGCTGTTTCCTAAGGCTAGACTAATTTATTTTCTCTAAGAGATTTATATTACCTTTACAATAAATCAAGAACCTTCAAGTAGCCTGAAGAAAATCTGTAAACCTTGAAATACTGACAATTTACAGAAATCAATATAAGCAGAAAATACTAAAGGACTGGCAGATGTAATGCTCTTTTTTTTTTTTTTTTTTGGTACTGGGGATTGAACTCAGGACCTTGCACTTGCGAGGCAGGCAGCAGAACCACTTAGCTAAATCCCTAGCCTGTAATGCTCTTTTTTAAAAAATATTCACTTCTTGGAAGTTAGTACCACTGACAGCACTCCACCTTCTAGTGATTCTGTTCACTGCCTTCTTTCATCTCCCTCTGCCCTTTTTTCTCAGGCTTGGGTTGAGAGTGCAGCAAGTTGCCATACAAACATCTGAGTCTGTTAAATAATAATTCTCACATCATTAATCTATCTCTCCCTTTATTTTTGACATTGCCCTTGCCTTAGTTCATCTGTTATCTCCTCAAACTCACTCCAGAGAGGAAAAGAGATTTGGTTTGACCTGCATGAGAGCAGCAGACCTGCTCTGTCCAATGCATGCCTTTTGTGCGTCAGATGCAGAAATGTACTGCTACAGTTCTCTTTTTCTGTAAAACTCTAACTCACCTGTAATTTCAATATTAAATTTCTATTTATCAAAAATGATTCTATTAGATTTCTCTAAATTATTAGGAAAACCAACAGGTAAAGCATTTGTATTTATAATGGGCTTTTGGTGACTACTCATCCTAACATAATTTCCAAACTTACTGGAAAGGGAAAAGCAGGTCACCTTTCCAAGGTAGCAAGTGAGCAAATGATCTAAAATCTTAATGTAGGTGACATTTTGTTGTTCTGCAAAATGAAGAAATAAAAAAACCCTGTCTCCTGTCTTCATAATGTTTCTGACTTTCTCCTGAAACCTCATAGGATTTTTCACTTAATTCCAATCTGTCATTTGCTATCAAAGTTAGTGCTATGTTTAGAAAAGAATAATGATGATTTTTGTATAGATTCTACTGGTGTGATCTAAACAGATAATCACAGATACACTGATACCTTTTTATCCCTGAAAAATATAGATCAACTTAGCAGTACTAGGCTTGTGGCTAGTTATGCTTGACACTTCATAGAAGATTAGAGAATTAAAATAGTTACAGAAAGCTGAGGAGTGATTTAGGGAACTATCGAATATAGCTCCATTGATTTTTTTTGCCATTTATTTATTTATTTATTGGTACCAAAGATCAAATTCAGGACCTTGCACTTGCAAGGCAGGCGTGGTCCCACTGAGCTAAATCCTCAGCCATTTTTTGCCATTTAATTGAGAAGTATCTTTAAAAATGTAAAAGATGGCATAGTTAATGTTTACACTTCAATTTTAAGTTTCTTAAGTTACACCAACATCAGACATCTCTTAGAATAAAAGACTGGCTGACAGGTCTGGAGATAATAGCAAATATAAACACAGTACTTTTAAATTGTTTTTAATTTTTAAAATAATTTTAAACTTTATTGGTACAATTTAGATTTACATAATGATCACATTTATCATAGGGGATTTGTACCTTTACATGATGTATCTTGATAAACACAGTATTTTTTTAACATCACATCTTATTATAATACTACTGCCATCAATATTAATTTTTACTTTACTAATGCATACTATCACAGGAATTTAAGGGGAGCATTCATATTTCAAAGTTAACTGAGTTGAATAGACATTTCTTCAAAGATACACAAATGGACAATGTGCACATAAAAGATGCTGAACATCATTTGTCATCAAGTAAATACAAATCAAAACCACAGATTAAATTTTATATCACTGTCATGGCTATAATCAAAAAGTCAGATGATACTAAATTCTGGCAAACTCCATTGATTTTTGTTTTGTTTTGAATTTCATCTGAGTTGTGTTATAACTTCTGAAGATATCCATGGGATCAAAGCCCAGCATCTACTCATTGTCACTACAACCCTGAAAGAAGAATGGAGGTGGCCAGAAGAGGGATCAGCAGATCTCAGTTTCCTGTCCCCTAACAACTTTTGATAGAATCTTTGATAGAATGTGCAGTCTATCCTACCATCCTGGTATTTGTGTAAAGGACCTGTTCCAGTTAATCTTAATTGTCTGAGTTAAGAGAGTCCTAGAGAGGTGATTGGATCATGAGGGTGTTCTAACTGGCTGTGCTGTTAGAAAGTGGGTCACAGTTGGAGGACACAATTGGAGAAGGTGTGTTATTGGAGTGTGCTTTTAGAGGATGTATCTCTCTCCATCACTTTTCACCTGTGCTCTGCTTCCTGGTTCGCATGAAGTGAGCAGCTTTGCTCTACCATATCCTTCTGCCATGATATTTCTGCCTTGGAGCTACCAATCATGAACTAAAACCTCTGAAATGGGCCAAATTAAACCTCTCCTCCTTTAAGATGCAGATGTCAGGAATTTTGCCCCAGAAATAGGAAAGCTGACTAATACAGGATCCAAGTAATGCCATGTTATTTTCATTTTGGGTATGATGGTACAGATTCCTTTTCCCTGGGGAGTGACACAAGATTCTAGCCACAAGGAACTAGAGACAAAGGTATAGTAGCACTGATTCATTTTGGTCCTAATCTTTTGTGTCTTCCTGTCTCGAGAGTTCTCTTTTCTAGAAGTAATGTTAATATATGCACATTAGTTTAGTATGACTAATCATCCTCTGCCAGCATTTACCTACCTGTATTTTTTTTAATTAAATTCTTTTATTGGTACATTGTAGGTATACAACACAGTCACATTTCTCATTGGGAATTGTACCTTTACATAATGCATCTTGGTTCTTATTTTTTCCCCATTCCTAGCCCTCC
>NW_004624749.1:1548724-1572574 GCF_000247695.1 Heterocephalus glaber | reverse complement strand
GGATGGTGGCCAGGAAGCCCCTTCCTCTGGACCAGGAGCAGTGGGATGGTGGCTCAGAAGCCCCTACCTCTGGGCCGGGAGCAGCAGGACTCAGTACCCTGGTCTGGTGGTCCAGTGTCCTCTGTATCTTTGTAGTGTGGAACCAGGTGGATGCCTGTTTGCAGCAGGGTGATTTGGCATCTTCTGCTCGACTTGGGACCTCAGTAGGATGTGCACAGACCTGCCTGTCTGCAGTGGGCTGATTCGGCGTGTTCCGTGCAACTTGGGACCGTGCACAGACCTGCCTCAACGTACCTGTATTTTTATTATATAAGGCTTTCTAGTTTGCCTGCTACTATTGCAGTTACTGATGCTCCTATTTATTTTGTATTTTCATCTTGTATTCCTTTATCTTTGCAGTCCCCTGGGTTTTGCATATTCATGTACAATGTTACACTTTTTAGTATAAAGTATATACTAAAGATATATACTATAGAAGTATAAGACTTCTTTTTCTCAACAAACCTATTTGTCTTTCCATTTGTTGCTCTTTGTAATTGCTGTGCTGCATTAGTCTGCACAAGGCTATCTCCTTCAGATATTCTGATTGCTAGGCAATGCTCCATTTCTGCTTCTCTTTTGGATATATATCTTGAGATTTCTGATTTTCTTAGGGGATCCCAAGATGATGAGTCATTGTTTTTCAACCTAGTGCCCATTTTGAGTTCTTGATGGAAAATCAATTGGAATTATTAATTCCCTTAATAGTCTATATTCCTGTTCATCTCTGATCTTTGGGACTCAGTGTCCACCTGGGCTTTGCACCCAACATTCTAGGAGTGACTTTATTTGATTCACATACTTGTGGGCTGCTGTGTTTTAGATAAGTGTCCCTTAAAGGCTTTGTACCCATGATGGGGCTACTGGGTGGTGGTAGAACCTTATAAAGGTGGGACCTAGTGGGAAATCCTTTGTTCATTGGGAATGTGCCCTCAAGGAAATGATTGTGGAAGCTTAGCCCCTTCTTCTTCCTCTATTTTGTTTCTTTGTCATGAGATGAGTGGTTTTCTCCACTGTCTGCTCCTACAACAATGTGCTGCCTCATCACAGGCCCAGAATAGTGGGGCTAATAGGTCATGAACTGGAATCTCCAAAACTGTGAGCCAAAGCTTTTCTCTGTATAAGTTAATTATTGTAGCCATTACATTGTAATGATGGAAGGCTAACATAGGGGCCAAAAGAAGAGATGGAAAGATCAATTCTCCAAAAAACAGTGGACCCCTTTATGATCATGTATTTTCTCATTTTTCAGCTACATATATATCACTGAACATGCATCAGTGGCTTGGCAAGGGTTTTGAATATCTGAAATCAGCTCAGGCCCAGCAGAAAATCTGTTTTCTTTCTGTTATTCCCACTTATTAGTCTTTCATTTTTCTAAAATCCAAGGAACAACTTCATCAGTGTTTCTTATCCCGGACATTAATTAATAAAATATCCTGACACAGTAATTGTTACATACTTGAAAGAAGACTAGACATTTCAGAGAGGCCGATAAATCTTTCCATATGTTTTGAGTGGCAATGAACAAAACCCCCAGCTCAGATAGCTTTATTCACAAAAAAGTGAACTTATTGGCTTATTTTACTGAAAAGTCCAAAGATGCGGGGTTTCAGGTACGGTTTGATCTGGACTTGTTCCTCTTTTCTGCAGTTCTTTCAGCTTTTCTATCTCTCTTGACTTTGCTCTCAGGTTGACTTTCTTCATGGCAGCAATACTATTAAAACAGTTCTTGGTCTTATCTGCTTATTCCACAATCCCAAATAACCTCTGTGTCAATCTGAACTAGTTAGGTTACTTGCTCCCCTTGAAGTGCCTCTGAGACATAGACATGTGCCACAAAGAAATCAGGAGCTTTGAGAAATGAAGTAAATGCCTTCCCAGCATGGGTAACACATGCTGTGAAGGCAACTGACAAGTATATAGTAAGTTCCTACTAATTATACTTCTCTGTCACTTTGAAGATAAGGTTTAAAAACCACTCTGTAGCTGACTGCAAACTATTGACACACAGCTGCTTTGGTCACTTATTTATGATTCCTTTTTAGTTTCATCTAGACAGGTGTGGTGGTACACACCTGTTTAGTTTCTTCTGAAGACATACCCTTCATGTCATTCTTAGGAGAATGATGCAAGAGCAGGCCTGCCTATAAGCCCCAAAGACATGGCCCACCAGCCATTGGTACCACCACATCTCTTGTAAAGCCATTGTGCTTTCATGGCATTTGGAAAGGAAAAAAAATTGATTTAAGAAAACATTCTATTTGTATTAGCTGCTCTTGTAGCTTAGCTTCTTGTACAATAGAAACCTCCATCTTTACAGAAGAAAAATGGACCTTCAGATGAGATGAATTGTTTCCCTTTCCTCAAATTCATACATCAAAGTCCTAGCCCCCAACATCTCAAAATGTGACCTTTTTGAAGATGGAGTATTAAAAGCGATGGTTAAGTTAGCTGAGACAGTTAGGGTGGGCTTTAGTTCAATATGACTGGTAACCATACAGGAACTTGAGAAAATTTGTATATAGACACCTATGAGGAAAGACAATGTAGAGAGGCTAGGAGAAGACCATCTACAAGCTAAAGACAGAGGCATGGAACAGATCCTTTGTGATCCTCAGAAAGAACCAATCCTATTGACACCCTGATCTCAATTCTGGCTTTCAGAGCTGTGAGAAAATAATTGTTTTTATATTTAAGTTACTTAATTTGGGATACTTTGTTGTGGTCGTCCTAGAAAACTGATGTAGGCCCCATCTAATCCTCTAATTAGGCTATATATTCCTTTTAAGGACTATGGACTAATTTCTAAATGCCAGTCATTTCCCTGATACCACAGTGGAGGTATGGAGGTAGGTAAATGAGGGTCTGACAGGTCAGGACACTGGATGGAAGTTACCCAGCTGTTGACTGGACCAATCACCTTTTCCCTACAAAGTCAGTGTCTTCAGTAGGAGAAAGAGATGAGCAACTCCTGACAGTCAAGAGTTTGCCTGGCACTAACGGTTGATCATAAACAATTTTATGGAATGTTCACATCATGGAAGACATGGAATTGCTCCCGCTTTCTGACAGCACCCAATCCAGAGGACACACGATCACCTAACCCAAGCCCAAATCCTGTAAGTCCTAACACTTTTCATAGAGAGAGGCGTTCCCTAGAGTATGCTGTCTCCTTTGTGACAATGAACCAATAATCCTAAATTTGTTCCTAGTCATCTTTGACTAACAGATATTAACAAATGTTTCAGATCCCAGTTCTGACTTTATTTTATATATACATCAGTCAATCAGATTCCTCTACCCCATCCAGGGTAATTTGTACAGATTAATACAACTTGACATTAACCCTTATTTTTGTATTACCATTATATGAATAGCTACTAAACTGATTATACTGTAATGATGTGATACTATTATTTTGAATTTTTCTTTATTTCATTTAGAATTTCTTAATATAGAATGTGATGGCTTAGTAGGGTTTCCTTAGTAGTCATGATAAACATTTGTGTGTTAGTTACTTTTCTCTCGTTGCTAAGACAAAATACCAGACACCCAAAGTTAAAGGGAAAGGGGTTTATTTGGCTTACAGTTCTAGAGGTTTCAGTCCATAATCAGCCAACACCAAGGCAGGGACAACAAAGAGGCATGACAGAGCAGAGACAACATGGCACACACAAGGTAGCAAAGGTAACAGAGTTAACAGCATCTCCCTGTCCCTTTTATTTTATTCAGACTACTTAGGGTGGGTAGCACTCACACCCTTAATCCTAGTGCCTTTGATCCTAGCATTACATTATGAATCAATTCCAGCTTCACACACTCTAGATCAAGCCTATGACCCCATGAGTCTTTGGGGGAACATCTAGACCCAAACCATAACATTTTTAAACTTGATAATTAAAGTTTTGTTTACAGTAAAGCTGAAACGAATATAATGCTCTTGCCTACAAATATGTGAGATCAAGGATGAGCTTTTGTAAATAATGCATTATTAATGAAGTTTTAAAGAACCCAAGAAATGTTAAAGAGACAGTTTATCCCTGTTTTCATCATTTCTTATCAACACTGGGGAAGTTTTGAGTTGTGACATCCAACTTTGTACTCGTAGTGGAATTTATAATTGACTTTTTAATTGTTTCCTAAAGAGTGTGAAACTTAAGACAGTTGTGCTGCAGTCTTACAGTGAAACGAAGAGTACTGGATTACATAAGGAAAGAAGGGACAAGATGGAGTTTCAGGAGAGGAAGATAAGAGACATTGGAAGCTAAACTGAGTATAGCTGATGATATCATCAGCAATATCACCCATCCGTGCCCCTCATTTTATAGGTCTTAACTATGAACCCATAGGTGATTACTGAAAAGGAACCTACACCATTTATTCTACCAGCCACATCTTCAAAACTAAAATAAAGCCTTCCTAATACTCAGAGACTTCTCAGGTTAACATATATGGCATTGAAGATCATTGCTGTACAGAAACATTGGACTCCAGTCTACTTTTTGCTAAGAACTAAAAGATGGCCTTGCAGACGATATGTACTAGTCATAAGAATGGTTGATTTTTTTTTTTTTTGTCGATGATGGACTAATTCTTAGGGGCTGGAATGGTGGCTCCGTTACTACAGAAAGAAGTCCAGTGTGGTGGAACTACATGGGCTTCATCTCAGTGCTTCCATAAGTATGCAATGCATGTGTTTATTATCACTTTTCACAGGATACATTAGAAGCTAAGTAAAAACTATTTTTCTAAAGAATTTAAGGACATGGGAGTTTTCAAAACTAGTTTTTACTTAAATGATATTTTTCCTTCTAATTTTAATCTTCAAAGATAGGGAAAAGTTTTAGATAACTTAGTAGATTGAATATTAAAGTAGTTGCAGAAGCAACTAGGTAGTTGTAGAAGGTACTTGTAGAAGCATGCTTTTCCCATAACTCCTTGTTTAAGGTGATGGTTATCTGACTCTTTAACCAGTAACTTCATTAACCTAACAAAGTTACAATGCCAGGGTGAATTTACAATGTATATGTGCCTATCTTGTGTCTGTGACTTGTAAATAGGAACTGGAATTGTATTTATACATCGAAGACCACTGGGGATGAGATAATGGCTAAAAAGGATATAAAAAGGGAAATGCTGAACAAAGGGGGCATGTATACTAACCAGACCTGTTTCTGGCATTCCTGCCTGCTTGCAAGAATAAATTTTATTATTTTATCTGAATTCTGTGTCTCCGTGTATTTCTTTCCGAGATTTCTGCAACATTCAGTATTATCTGCTGTTAATGGTATTTTGTCACCAAGGTTTTGGCATTTTTTCATAAGTAAAATGATACAAATTTATTTTATTTTTTGCTTGGTTCTTTTAGACAGGGTCTCACTACATATTTGAGGCTGGCCTTGAACTCACTATGTAGCCCAGGCTGGCCTCAAACTCTCAGCAATTCTCCTGCCTCAGCCTCTGGAGTGCTGGCATTATAGGAGTAGATCACCGCACCTGGCCTTACAAATTTATTTTAATATATTAGCTGTAAGTTTTCTATGTAGTGAATATGCTTATGTAAATTTGAATTTTTCAGCTGCATTGGAATTATTTCTGTCGATTACAATCACCACTGAAAACTGTATGCAAAATCTATATTTGGGTAAATTTCCTCTTAATTGGAGTTAGTACTTCAGTGTTGAAATCAAAGTTCCCCATTTCCCAAAACTGTGACCATTAGATAACAATATGTGCTAATAATCGATAGTGTAATATAAGTGGTTTTTCTTAATGTTAATCTTTCTCATCTTTATACATCATACTGTTGAGCCATCTCATCTTTGTATAACATTACTGTTGCTTTGTGTTAATTGGGTTTTTATGTTTCTTTCGCTTCCCTTTGTAGTAACATAACAGTCTGTTCCTCATTCCTAAGAGATGATGGATGATTCAGTATGTAAAGATTTTTGTCATGCATTGCCATTGTGAAATACTTTGTGTTTCCTATTTACTTTGTTGTTTTATTTTTTGGTTATGTTTTGAAATGCAGTCATGTTTTGTTTTAAAAAAATGCATTATTCCCAAAGGTAACTGTGTTATGTGTTGATTTAAATACCATTCTGGATGCTCTTTAGGATTTTCTGTAAAATCCTAGTGAAGTAGCTATTCTGGTGTAATCTATTTTTACCAGGCCTCGTCTGCCCGAGTGCTACAAAACTAGGACCATAGTTCCCTGTGGGGAACATTTTCCTCTCTCAATATTGCTGGTATGATGTTGACAAATATTAAAATTGTTTTGGAAAGTAATATCAGTATCTATCAAAAATAAAGGAAAACAAACCTAGCCTTCCCATTACTGGGAATAGAAGCCATGGAACGAAGCCCAGTGGTGGTTAAGGGGTTGTACAAGCACAGGATATTCAGTGCCTAACACGAAATGAGGTGCATAATCAGATATTGGGGATAACAAGATAAGTTGCAAAACAGTCTTGCCATGTTATATTTTATATACATTAGAAGAAATGAGTCTGGTCTGCAGCAAATGACTTGGAGGCACTTCCCTTAGGTTTAATTCCATGTGAAAAGCAAAAGGTCAGAGGTGAAAATATGATCCCCATATTATAAAAAGTGAAAAATTCATGCTTCCATGATTACATTTCAAAGAAAACAGATCAGAAAGGGTTATAAGTTTAACAACTTTTTTTTTTTTGGTACCGGGGATTGAACTCAGGACCTTGCACTTGCAAAGCAGGCATGGTGCCATTGAGCTAAATCCCGGGCCCTAACAGCATTTTAATAACACTATTTGGTTTAGTTGAAAGAGTAAGAGATGGGTAAAGGAGAAAGAACAAAAAAGGGTGGGGAAAGTGGAATATTTCAATAGCTATTGAACTTTTAAAGTAAATGCAGTATTGAAATGAGATGAGAATGGGTAGGGTGGAGAAGAATGCAGCCATAAAGTTCTCAAAGAAAAGCCGAACATTGGGAGCAAGAAACACAAAAAATAATTCTACCTAAACTGTTCCCTTAACCTCACTACTTGAGTGTTACTACCACTTCCTTAGGAAGAATCAGAGGCTTGATAGCAGAACTCACTCACTGTGTACTCTTTATGTTTAACTGTATATAAGTTTATATAGCAGCCTGTATAACAATAATAAATCACTCACCATGGAGTATTTCTCTGGTTTCTAGTTCTATTCTCATTACAATTTTAGAGAATTTACCCTTTTTAATATTTCACTCTTGGTACGCACAACTGAGAATCTCTAAACCAGGAGACTGGCTGGATTTTGGAAGACACTCTTCCTGTTGTCTGCCTTCCAATACCACCCTGTATCTGGTTTCATTAATGCCCCCATGTTTGTGTCTTAATTCGGAAAGTACTTGGGGTGGACAACTGGAAGAGAACTTGCCAAGAAACTGAGATATTATGGAATGAGGGACAATACTTTAATTGTGCAAGACAGAGAACCAGCAATGGGGCAGGACCAGAGGAGCATTTGAGGAGGAAGTCAAGAAGGCCATGCTGAGTGATGGCATCAGTGGAGTGGGGCTTCCAGCTCAGTGGTGCACTAGCCAGACAGGGGATGTGTTAGGTCAGCTTGAAGATGGACAGCTTACACAGAGAAACTCAGGTTTTTAATATGACCTGAATGGTCCCAGCCATGACTTCACTCCAAGTGTTTCTGCTCTTGGAGTGAATCATTGTTTATCTGAGCTAGACCCTGTTGTTTTATACTTCAAGACACACTTCTCCCAATGGTACCAAATTCAGAATTGAACACCTATTTTGGTTTTCACTTGATGTTTGTGTATAGCATTCTTTCTGGTTCACAGGTCCTTTTCTGAAGCATAGAATGCTTTCTTGCTCTTAGATACCTACCTTCCTGGGGTCAGAATCCTGTCCTAATTCCTGACCCAAGTGTAGCTTGAAGTTGCTACACTTTCCAGTTATCTTTCCTTGGATTCTTCAGTCTGGGCCTTGATGCACTTATGGGTAAGGAGCATCCTAGTCTATCATCTTCAAGTTCACTCCCTGTCTTAATTTTCTTGTTACTGAGGCAAAATATCTGACACCCAAAGTTAAAGGAGAAAAGGTTTATTTGGCTCACAGTTTGTAGAGGTTTCAGTTCATATTTGGTTGGCTCCTAGGCAGGGTGGCATGACAGAAGGGGATCACAGAGGAGAAAGAGTTTGTGGAAGGCAGAAAAGAGCAAAGCAGCAAGCAGCAAGCGACAAGTATCAAGCAATGACACTCTTTCTGTCCCTTGTATCCTATCCAGACTACCTACCCTTAGGGTGGATAACACTCACACCCAGAGTGGGGCAGCCTTAATCTTAGCATCACACCATGAATCAGTCTCAGCATCACACCCACTATTCCAGCATCACACACCCTAGATCCAGTCACTTCCAAAAAGTTTCCCCTATGACTGCATGAGGCTTTAGGAGAACATTTAGACCTTAATAATCACACCTTAATACTCCCCTAGTCCCATGTTTCTGATGACTCATTTGGAGATTGCTAGCAACTTTGGAAAAATTTGTGTTTTCTGTTAGCCCAATCTTCTTCTTCTTCTCCTTCTCCTTCTTCCTTCTTCTTCCTTCTTCCTTCTTCTTCTTCCTCCTTCTTCCTTCTTTCTTCTTCTTCCTTCTTTCTTCTTTCTTCTTCCTTCTTCTTCCTTCTTCTTCCCTCCTCCTTCTCCTCCTCCTCCTTCTCCTTCTTCTCTCTTTCTTTTCTTTTTTTTTTTGTACCAGGGATCAAACTCATGCTGGCAAGGTAGATGATGGAACCACTGTGCTAAATCCCCAGACCTTAGCCCAAACTTCTGATATTAGCCCAGAAGTGCATTTGATCCTTGGGCCCAACTTTGCCTTCCTGCTTTACCTTGCTGCCAGGCTCCCAGTGTGACTTCAGTCAGCCCCTTATGAGCCATAATTCAGTGAGCTCCCTCTGGATTGACAGGTTTAGGTCTTTGATCCATCTTAATTGTCATATGTGGTATGAGTTAAGGTCCAACTTCATTCTTTGGCATGTGTTTATTCAGTTGTCTTAATGCCATTTGTTGAAAGACTAATCTTTCCCCATTCAGCTTCCTTTGTTGAAAGTCAACCATAAATATGTGGGTTTACTTCTGGGCTCTCACTTCCTTTCCACTGACCAATTTATTTTTATGCCAGTACCACACTGTTTTCATTATTGTAGCTTTACAATAAGTTTTGAATTTAGGAAGTCCAAGTCCTCAAACTTTATTCTTTTCAAAATTGTTTGGTCTATTCTGGTTCCCTTCTGATTCCATGTGAATTTTGAATCAGCTTGTCCATTTCTGAAAAAAAGAAAAAAATGCTGTTGTAATTTTGATGGTGATTGCACTTAATATTTAAATCAATTGTAGAATATTGCCATCTTAATATTAAGCCTTCCAATCAACAACACAGGACATCTTTTTTATTTAGGTCTTTTAAAAAAATTTTCACAACAATATTTTGTCAGTTTTTTTGTAGCTTTCAGTACACAAGTCTTATTCCTTTGTTAAATTTATTCCAAAACAGACTTATTTTTGTATTATTGTGAATGGAATTGTATTCTTTATATTTTGATTGGTCATTGTTAGTGTATAGAAATACAATTGATTTTTATATATTAATCTTGTAATCTGCAACTTTGCCTCCCAAGTATCTAGGACTACAAGAACATGTACCATGGCCAATTAAGTAATATAATTTATAACAGTTTAGTTCGAAGGATTTTTTATTAAGTTGAACAGTGATGTAGCCCTTGAGGTCTTTGCTCTCAAAATCTCTCAAAACAGAGATCCACAAGTGAGTAACCTAGAGGAGCAGATAAAACCAGTGGCATTGCTCCTGGTGTCACTGTACATGGAGATTAAGCATATATGTGGCAGCTTTGTGTTTTCCTTTGCTTTGGGTGCAGTGCATCCAGCAAGTCCTGGAGAGTCTACCTGGGGCTTTTCTTGTGGTGGTATAGGATCATATTAGAATTTGGAATCCTACTGGTCAGCAAATTTCATGGGTTGGGCTGTTTAATCCCATGCATGCTACAATACTCAGATGCATCTATGGTGTCTTCAGTGGCTTCATGGCTCATGGCACTTGAGCACTGTTGTCTAAGGAATAAAATCTACCCTATAAAATCACTGCACAGAAATGCTGGGGGGAAATACACTAAAATGAGTCAGCAATGTAGGATACTCACCTTAGACCTAAGGCAGTAACTATTTTAAGCCTTATTGTCTATATTCTTATCCTTTTTTGTTTCCTTGTGTAGGGCCTTGTAAGATTGTTTTTTTCTAACATCCCGCTATATCTTTAACTAGAACTTGTGCAGCCTGAATAATGTCCTAAACTCTCTTTCTCTGTATCCTTTTCTGATTTGGTGTACAGTTCTTTCTGGATTTCTTTCTCTTACTTGCTTTGAAGTTTTTATATAATCTTGTTTGCCTTACTGCTCATTAAAGGATGCTGAAGCAGAAAAGGAGTTGGAATGTGGAGGCAGACTGAGATTTTATAGGCTGGGAAAAGAGTTTATTCCTTTAACCGGGGGTAAAAGATGGTGTCACTTACTCCTGGCCTCTCAGTGGTGATCATGAAGCCAATAAAATCTGAGAACCTAACAACTAGATTTCTTTTTGATTTTTCCGTTTTATTTATTTATTTTTGGTCTATTTTGTCTTCTCAGCTTTCTGGTTCTTTGTGTTTCAAATCCTAAGACAGGACACACTCATGTCAGCCTTCATAAGCAGACTTCAACCCTCCAGAAACTTCACAAAACTGATAAAACTACTCAGTGGTGAATTTCCTGGACTATTCAGTACTGTCTAAAAGACTTAATTTGTTCTGTTATTCAGATCTCTTTAGTGAGCCCAAAGCGTTTCTTCTTTCAAAAAATTATATCGGAACTTTGAGTAGTTTCTCCTAACTTTTCTTTCCAGATATCTCAGATTTGTGAATACAGTCTACTGAGATTTAAAACTGTAGGCCTAAGCTGCCACATCACTGATATATCAGATAACAAAATAGTAGGAAGGAAAATTCCTGTTCTTTTGGGTTACTATTTGGCAGAGTGTGGGTAGAGAAAAATCAAGGCTGGGGAGCCCACTTGGTTCCCCACTGACACATATCCACTGCATTCTAAGCCAGTGATATCCTGGAAAAAGCACAAGCTATAGAGTCAGAGGGACCTAACTTTGGATAGTGACAATATTTTTTCTTACCAGTGTGATCTTGGCCTTCTTTCCCTTTCCTCCTCTTCCTCTTCCTCTTCCTCTTCTATCACCACCATTGCTACCACAATCTCCTCCTTGGCTACCTCCACCCCCTTCCTCAATTTTTTCTCTCAGCCTCTTTCTCTCTCTCTACACATGCACACACACACACACACACACACACACACACACACACACACACACACACAAGCACACTCCACCTGCCCCCCATCCACTACCCAAGATGTGACTGTTGGGTTTGGAGTCTAATGGAGGGTGGAAGTTGGTTTCTAAGAGTGGTGAATGAGGGTGAAAAATGACCTCAGAACAGTCACAGCCCAGTCAGAAAAGGAGGAAGCTGAGTGCACATTGAACGTGTGTTTGCATGTGGTTCTGATGTGTTAGTTGCCATGACTGACGTGGGTTTATGTAGGAGGATGTGGTGGTAGGACTTGGATCTCAAAACCCACCTGTGCACTTCCTGATAAATTTCTGCAAAATGTTATAGATGTGGCACTCTTGTGCAGAGTATAACCTCAGCTGTACACAGTGGCCCTGCACTCTTTCCTTTTGGCCTTTAATTCTGTTAACCCACTTCTGGGAACACTGTAGAGCCCGTTTTTTGCCTACTTAAATTCTATGTAGTCTTCAAGTCTTAGTATCCCCAAATTGGGATTAGGATGACATGCATTTATGTTTAGATGGGCTTCTACTTAAGACATCACAGAAATAGAAGTTGAACATGAAATTGAGGAGGCTGGAACAAAGGAGAGTATCTCTGTAGGAAGGAAGCACCTTTAAGTCAAAAATTGACAACTTTTTTTTGTGGCAAGATGGTAAATATTTTAGGTTTTGCAGGGCATATGGTCTTTGTTACAAGTACCGCATGAAACTGTCACAGGCAATATACAAATGAACAGGCATGGTTGTGTTTAATGAAACTGTATTTATAAAAATTAGTGGTGGGCTAGGTTTGGCAGGACCTGTAGTATGAGCACCACTGCTTTAGACTAGTGGTTTCAACTACAGGTGCAAAATCACCTGGGGATGCATGTTAAAAACAGATGTCCAATCCCTTATTCCTCAAGAATTCTGATGCTGAAGATTGGGATGTGACATTTTAAAAATAAATGTAACTATTATAGAAATATTAAAACAGATGCAAAACTAGAGAGATTAGTATAATTAACACACTTCTACCATGGCCTATGTCAAAGTTATCAAAATTCATCACACCTTTCTCACTTTTTTTAGTTTTTCACTGAGGTGTTTTAAAGCAAGTTCTAGACATTATGTCATGTCACTTGAGACACTTACAACAGGCATATCTAGCAGAAAAGGGCTAAAAGAAAAAAAAAAGAAGCATTATTATACAAAAAAAGTTAACAATTCCTTAATGTTTTCTAATACCTACTTCATGTACAGCCTTCCTCAGTTACTTAAAATTTTACAGTTGGTAAAATTTGGATACTTTTTTTTTTTTTTTTGGTGCTGGGGATTGAACTCGGGTCCTTGTGCTTGCACAGCAGGCGGCGAAAGCACTGAGCTAAATCCTTGGCCCAAATTTGGATACTTTTAACAAAATTCAGATAGGTCACATTGGTTTAATGACTCTTTTGAACTATTTGCTCTTGTTTTTGCTTAAAAGTTCTCTCCTTTTTTCTTAAACTGTTTTTGTTGTTGAAAATACTTGCCCATTTGTTCTAATGAATCTTCTCTATTTTAAAGTTTTAGTTAATTTTGTCTCCATGGGGTTTCGGAACATGTCCTAATATTCTCCATCTGCAACTTGTTGGCTCTTTTGATATGGAACATGTGACACCCAGGGTTGACTGTACTTGAACGCTCCAATTTTATCAATTTAAAAATAGTAAGTTAGCTCCCTAGCAACCTCCACAGTAACCAATGTGGATCCTTTTGGTGTAAATATTTTGGACTTTTACATATTGGATGTACTTTAACTTGTCAACCTAAAAAGCAAGTGGAATATGAAAACAAGTTTTTTTGAGCCAATCTGATGATAAGCATCCCGGGAAACAAATTCCAGCCACCTAAAATTAGCACTCTCAAATGGTGTCCAATGGGTCTGGGATTTTAGAAATTTTTAAAAAAAGAACAAGAAAGGCTACAAGAAATTGTATTGGTTAACATGAACAACACAGGATGTTGATTAATCACTTGTCACTTACGAAGTATGATTGAAAACTATGGTGACTGTTTAAAAATGTATTACAATAATAGACACATTGCCACTAATTCTCTAAAAATGCTCCCCCTTGCTTTGAACATAGTTACCACTTTCTGAAGCAGTTCTGGAAGTTATCTTTCACCAGTGTCTTTAGATGCATTGTCGCGTTGCCTCTGTGTCCCGGATTGATTTACAGTATTTACCTTTCATGGTCATTTTGACTTTGAGGAAGAATCAGGAGTTGCACTGTGTGAGCTCAGGTGAATAAGGTGGATAAGGACATGCTTAAATGATTTTATGAGCTTGGTTTTCCATCAGATGGCACTTGGCAGCGGCATTCACTATATTTTTGATCACATCTTGTGAAGAACCTCATGAAAGAAGACTTCCAGAACTGCTCAGAAAGTGGCAAGAATGATAGAATGAGTGTGTTCAAAGTGAAGGAGAGCATTTTGGGGGATTAATGGATGTTTTGTTTATTGTAATAATTTTTTAAAATTTAAGTATTGAGCATTTTTTTGTAGGGGGGGGGTGTACCAGGAATTGAGCTCAGGGCTGTGTGCTTGCTAGGCAGGTGCTGTGCTACTGAACTACATCCCTGGCCCTCAGCATATATTTGGTTCACCCTTTGTACATTATACTTTTCAGGTAAGAATTGCAATAAGTGGCTAAAGGCTTTTTCTGTGGTTATTTATTATTTTTAAGGCACCAGGGATTCTGCAGAGACCTGCTGTTCTGGGTCAGAATGACCTAGGTGACTGTGGTCTCATTTCTCATGTTTCCCTGGGCCTTGTGACCTTCCTTGTGACTTTATTTCCCTGTGTGTATGTAACATTTTAAGTTATTTTTCAAATCCATTATAGTTGTTTTATTTTTGCTAAAATTGTGTGTTTTGGCCTATGTCCTTTTGTACAACTTCATCCTTCTAGAATAATATTCTTGCTTTTTTGGCACAACAAAGATGCACAAGGTTCTCCTGGTTCATTCCTGTCTGTGCCCTGTAATCAGCTCTTTCTCCAAGAAGCTCTGGTTCCTTTAATGGGAAATGGTATTTAAAGACCAGAATCTAGGTGCTAGGTGCTTATTGCTACTGGGTAAGTGTGGCTTCTAGGTCTTTTCATTGAATAGAAGTAGGTCATACAAAGTCAAGGAAATACTGTAAAGCCATTCTATTTCCAATTCAAATTTAAGATAAAGTAAGGGTTTAAGTTAAAGGTTTTGCTTTTAAAAAATTTGGGGGCCAGGGATTTAGCTCAGTGGTGCTGTGCCTGCCTTGCAAGTGAAAGGTCCTAAGTTCAATCCCCAGTACTGCAAACAACAACAACAAAAACCCCAAAACCAACCCCCCTAAATTTTATATTTGCTACAAATCAATAAAAATCTTTTATATTGACCATCTTGAATTCTAATACCATTTATGAAATACTTATTTGCTTTATATCACAGCATACATAGAATAGCTTTGAAATAACAACATATTACTACTACTCACAAAACTTTTGAATTGCAGTACTTTACTGGGTTACCCAATATGTCTTACAAACTATGTATCCCTCATGGGCTATGTAAAGTAATGCATTTTAAAGTCCACTAATGGAAATTTTCTCATGTGGCTATGCCACCAACTTGAAGTAATGGCTGAGTAAACTTGTTGTCTTTGAGTTTTAGGGGCTGCTTTTTTCCCTTGTTAGTTTTTTTCAAATTTATAAAAAACATTTATCCAGTTAAAAGTCAAAATTGTAAAATTGGGTCTATTCAGGGAAGGTTACCTTCCATCTCTATTCTTCGCTCCTCCTATAGGCAACAATTTTAATTAGCTCTGGTTTATCTTGTTTCTTTTTGAAGGAATAAGTAAATGCACACACGAATGCATGTATGCACACACATACACCTCTTTTTTACACAAAAGGAAGCAAACTTTGCAGTGTTCTTTACTTGCTTTCACAGTGTGTCCTGGAGATCTCTGTGTGGTAACATCCAGAGGTAACCCTCCACAGGACATAGGTTGGTCCATGGACCTCACATTGGGAAGCTCTGCTTTGGATGAGAAATGTCTCTTTTGTAGGAGTGAGATGGGAAACTGAGTTGGTCTCAGAACTGGTTGGTCTTGCTCTGGGCAGCTAGGAACAGGAACGATCATAGTTCACAACCTGAGTCTTTTCAAGAATGGGGTGCATGGGAGCCAACCTAGGAACCCCTCATGCCAGCCTGACTGGCAGTGGCTTCAAGGTATAAGAGCATGTATTCTTAGCATGGACTCTGTGCCTGGCAGGATCTACAAAGGCAAGAATGAGTCCATCAGTCCACTTGCAGGAAGACTATTCTGAGGAGAAAAGGAGGCTGACACTTCAGGCGTGAGCCTGTAACAAAGCTGTAGCTCTTTGTGGGGGAGGGTGAGGACAGTGTGGTATTTTTTCAAGAATATCTCTTCCTTCTTCCTGGATATTTGTCTAGCTTTTGGGGAAAGAGCTGCCAGAATTTTTGCATTGCAAACCTTGTACATGGGCCCTACTTCCAAAGTGACAACATAAAGTCAAACTGTTTCCTGGCTCTCTTCTCCACACAGCAGCTGTTCATCCCATTCTAGGGCTGAATGTTGGGTCAAATAGTGTCTAATGGAGGAAGCAGTAGAACTGCTCAAGTTCTGCGGGAAAATTCCCTCAGAGGTCTTGGAGATCTAAGAAGGAGGGGCTTACTGGAGGCAAGGGCTCTGCACAGGCAGGTGAGGGAAGGGCTAGGTAAATACACCCTTACTGGGCCTGCTGAGATACTCAGATTAGGAATTTCTGGAGAGCAAAGAGGACACAATAAACTAGTTTCCCAAATTTCCCCATTTTTTTCCTTCTCAGATTCAATGTAGTGGCCAGACTACTCTATCAGAAGCCACATCCTACAGTGTCCTCATCTGAAAAAAAGGGACTGACTAGACAAGTCCCAGGATGCCCCCAGCTCTAATATTTTATGGTTGCCTAATAAAAAGTGCCTGACACCCACAATGTATAAGAAGAGAAGTTTATTTTAGCTCATGATTTTTTAAAGGATTCAATCCATAGTTTTCAGACTCCACAGAAGAAAGGGCATGGTGAAAGAGCCTAGGGGAGGAAAGCTGTTCACACTCTGGC
Organism: Heterocephalus glaber; assembly: GCF_000247695.1. The sequence continues at coordinate 1,556,012 of NW_004624749.1, read as the reverse complement.
TGCCAGGAGGCAGAAAGAGAGAAGGAAGGACCTGGGGACAAGAACACACTCTTCCAGGTCATGCCTCTAGTGACTTGCCACCTCAGACTAGGCCCCACCTCCTAACAGCACATGAACTACTGAATTCATCAATAGATAAGTCCATCAATAAGTATAGTAAAGCCCCAATTATCTAATCACCTTCCAAACACAAGAGACTTTTGGAGGATATCTTGTATTTAAACTGTAACACATGATTTCTGTAAAACATACTGAAGTACCCTCAAGAACAGGCTGTACCTTGCCACAGATTCCCTGAGCCCTGGATTGTAACATTTGTGTCCCAGGCTTCTATAAAAGCAGAATCCATGAAGTTCATCGAGGTCCCCAGGTTAATCCTGTCTGAGTAGTGTGGCATGAGGTATAAGCTCTAGACAAAGCATACAGGAGGCCACCAAGAATCACGTGACCAGTTAACATTACTGGTCATTCATCTGTAGAAGAAGCTTAAAGGAAACAGAGACACCAGAGAAGAGGGTGACAGTGGAGTGTCAAGACAGCTACAAGCCAAGGGATGCCAAAGATTGCTGGGAGCCACCAGAATCTAGGTATAGGAAGGAAAGTTTCTTTTTCAGTTCCTAAAAAAGAAATAAGATATTGCTGACACTTTGATTTCAGACTTCTATCTTCCAGATTTTTGAAATAATTGGTTTCTAATAATAAGTTTTTGTTGTTTACCATACCAATTTTATAGTAATTTGTATGGCAGCGCCAGATAACTAGTACAGTGGCTGTGGGACCCAGTCAAGCCAAGGTGACCTAAGGGAAATTCTATTGGGTCATTTATTTGACAACTTTTCTTTGCAAAAAATGAGTGATTCACAGGAGATATGGTGGAACTTAATGCTGTCTGCAGAGACTGTTCTTCCTTCTCTGGGAACCTAGGAGAATTATAGTTCTCTGGCTCTGAGAGGTAGATGAGGCATGTAAATGGATCCTTCAAATATTTTCCAGGATGGGCTAGATTATGCTTGTCACTTCTAGGGATAGCTTTATCATTCAGTGGGGGATTTGATCCACTCTCTTGTACTCTGATGCAGTGGCCAATGATGCTTCAGGTGGGGATTGCTTGGATCTACAGGGCCTGGGAGGGAAGAAGTAGCTAGGTGGGCATCCCTAAAAATCCACTTGTCACAAGGGTGTAGGTCACAATTTGATTCCTTCCTTGTCACAACGGCAAAGGTGTAGAGTTTCAGGGTCTTGAGCTTCAACTGGCCTTGGTTGCTAAAAAACACTTTTCAGGTGTAGCTTTTACTAATAGAAATTGGGAAGTAGTTGCCTCTTCCAACCTTAAAAGTCTCAGCTCTATTCCTTTCCATTCCTGCTTGCAAACCAATCATGTTTTTTTTCTAAGCCCATCACTTGTTTACAATGTCAAACACTGACAACAGCAGCCAGCTCGAAGTGCTCATCTAGTGTTTTCAGTATCTTCTCCTGGATCCAGGAGCTCATTAGGGAAGCCATCAGTCAATGACAGTTTTGTCAAATATCTGCCAATTGATAACATTAACTTTTTCCATCCAGCTTTGGTAAACAGTATCCTCCCTGCCCCTTCCAGCCCCTAAGCCAGTGAACATTTTTTTTCTTTATTTCAACAGCAGCAGCATTCTTCTAGTATCTTCCATCATAAGGGAACTACAACAATCCTCCAAAAATTCTTAGTGACCTATACCAATAGAGGGCTTTTTTTTTTTTCTCACTTAAACTGCATGCCCTAGGAAGGGCACTTATCCCATCATTCTTGCCACTTTCTGAAGCAGCTCTGGAAAGTCCTCTTTCACAAGTGTCTTTAATTGCACTGTCATGGCTGCTCCCGTATCCTGAATTGATCTAGAAAGTTTACTTTTCCTGGTCATTTTGATTTTAGGAAAGAGCCAGAAGGTGCGTGGTGTCAGATCTAGTGATGAAGACACACCATAGTGTTTTTATGAACCTGCTTTTCCATCGGATGGCACTTGGTAGCAGCAGTCATTATACTTTTGATTATATGTCAAATAAAGACTTACCTCAGGAAAGAGGATTTACAGAACTGTTTCAGAAAGTGGCAAGAACAATGAGATTAGCATGTTTGAAGTGAGGGGGAATTATACATATATATATATTTTTGGTACTAGGGATTGAACTTGGGACCTTGTGCTTGCAATGCTAGGGGGAATATTTTTTTTTCTATTATCATATTTTTTTTATTGGTTCCCAGTTTATACAAATGCATCACCCACCATAAGCATACAAAATTTTGTAAATTTCTCTAACTCCTTTTTATTTGTATATCCTTTTATTGGTACATTTTAGGTGTACAATATAATGACATTCATTGTTGGAGATGTGCACCTTTACATACTCTCTTGGTTCTTATTTTTTCTCCCTTCTCCTGCCCTCCCTTCAACCCCTCCATCCCTCCCTATTTACAAAGACTTTGTTTCCTTTTTTCATTTTCTCATATTAATTCCATTAGGGGGAATATTTTGAGGGGGATTAATGACACTTTCTTTCACAGTAATAAATTCTTTAAAAATTAAACATGTAACATATATTTTTATCAGTCCTTGTATAGGATGATCTCTTAGAGACTCCTAACCAATACAGGGCAAATGTAACTGAGCCCTTTTAAGAGACAGACAAGAAGTTTAAAGTCAAAAGAAGAGGGAAGGATGGAAGCAGAGGGGTGATTCACTGTGGAGACAGAGAAAGGGGCCAAGAATTGAGATTGCAGACAGCCTCTAGAAGCTAGAAAAGACATAGAAGCAGAGGGAACTTAGCCCTGGAAGATCCATTTTGAACAGCTGACATCCAGAACTGTGAGAATATATTTGTGCCATCTTAAGATAGTTTATGGTAATTTGTTACAGCAGGCAAAGGAAACTCATACAGATGGTATCTCCTAACCTCATACCAACAGGCCACATCCACCACTCTCATCTGCCCGCACAGTCGTCTTTGGAAGGCAAGGAACAGTTAGTTATACAAGGTCTAGTCTGGAGAGGGTTGGGGTGGGAGTGGGGGCTCTGTCAGCTGAGGTGCAGCACAGTTGGGGCCAGAGCCACAATCAGGTCATGTTGGAGAACCGTCTCAGCACTGAGCGCCTAGAGAGGAGAAAGAAGACTGCAGTGCGACTCCCTGGAGAGCTCTCTGCTCCATGGCCAGGAAAGGGAGTCCGGACAAGGCGGGCTTCAGGAAGAGAGGGGACAGGCAGGTGAGGGGGAGGAGAGAAACAGGTAAGGAGGAAGGAAAAGCGCTTTAAAGGAGTGCGCTCCGAGACCCACAAGCGAGGAGCTCAGGGAGGTGCTAAGGGAAAAGCCAGTGGCCTGGGCGAGCGTTGTAGCCGGCGCAGGAACTGGGGCTCGGGGACTCGTCCCTGCAGCGCTACCTGGATGGCAAGCTCTGGAGTCTCAAGAACGAACTGCGTAGGCTCCCGGGCAGCTGCTCACTCTTCCAGTACAGGTACCGGGCAGCGACCCCTGGTCCCCAGCGCGTCCCTTCCGGTACCGCCTGGGCAAGGTGGGGTGTGTGTTGTGCCCATGAGGCAGGGCCATCCTCACATCTGAAGACGATGGGGTCCCTCTGTGGGCACAGTTTGTCACCGCTCAGATCCCAGACCCCCAGGGAATTCTCCTTTAGCTCCTGAGCTCCCTCCTACACCGAACCAGTCGGGATGCAAGAGAGACGATTGGCTGTCACATTCGTGGCTGGAAGGATTCACCTTGCTTCTAAGCCTGTTTCTTGAGTCCCTGCCCCACGGTGCTCAAGACTGACTCTGGCAGGGCGTGGGGGCGCGGGGCTGGGGCAGACTCCTAGGGCATCTTCCTTGCACAGGTGTGCTGAGTGGGCCCTGGCAGCAGCAAGGGTACCTTGGATGGCGGTAGTGGGGCTCAGGTTCATGCTGTCATTTGATGCCACCACAGCCCTGAGAAGTAGGCAGAGGAGTTGGTGCAGCTCAAGTTTACGGGTGGAGAAAATAGCTCAGTCGCTGGCTGGTTAATCTCATTGTGGGCTCTTCTCCTATGTCCTGCAGGTCAGGAGACTCCATTTAAGGCATCCAGAAAAGCCCAGTTATAGCTGCTTTAGAGCTTTAGCTTAGGAAAGTCTCCATTAGTTAATGCCTGGGTTAGTTCAGGGTTAATTTCTCTCTCAAGAATGAGGTGAGCTGAGAGGAGAGGGGATGGCTGAAATAAACGCTAAGGTGTTCTTGGGATTCCTGCACTGTTACCTAGTAGGGAGAGGGAGGCTTGGGGAAGTTGAAATGTGGGAGGTATGGGATGGTGGGTGTGTCTTAGTCATACTTCTCATCCTCTCTCTCTGCACATAGTTCTCAGAGTGTGGTATGGGAGCCCCTGGGGGTACCCAAGACCATTTAAAATTATTTTTATAAGAATCCCAAGATGTTATAAGATGTTACTAGCCGTTTGTCACTCTCTTTCTCTCACTAAAGTATAGTGACAGATTTTAGAAACTATGTGATACGTAATATTCCAACAGATTTAATGGAGAAGAAGATATGAGAGTCTACCCATCTATTAAGGCAGATATTAAAGGGATTTATAAAGCTACAGAACAATGCTACTCTTCTTAATTTTGCTTTGTTTTATAAAAAATTATTTTCATAAAACAGTGGATTTATTACTCTTACTGTCAAGTATTTATCATTTATTTGATAAATACCTAAATTTTTTTCTATTATAATTTGAATAGGATAAATAGATATAACTCAACTAAATAAAAACTCTTTGGAGACCTACTTTTTAAGACTGCAAAAAGCCCTTTATGGATATATCTGCTCTTCTATTCCTCAGTCTTTTAAGTTTATTCCTGGGCTGTTGCCTCTTTGCCTTTTAAATTTTGATAACTGCTGTTTAAAATATGGAATAGAATTCTAAGATCCCAACTTGATTTGGGCCAAGTAGAAGGAGACTTCCATGTGGATAGTACCACCTCCAGGGACAGAGAGAAAGACAAGCTTGGGTTGCAGAGCCCCTGGACAGCTGACTTCCCATGTGACCAACAGGAAGTGCTTTTTTGTCCCTTCCCTGAACTTGTGGCTGAGGGTTATAGCTCAGTAGTACAGAGCTTTCCTGGCACACATGAGGCCTAGGGTTCAATCTTCTGTACTACAAACAACAACACAAAAGGAAGATAGCATCTCTAATTGCTGGATTGTTGTGAAGCTCAAGTGAGAAACTGTTGAGTTATGTAAGCAATCACAAAATGCTGGTTACAGTTACGCGTGCGCGCGCGCACACACACACACACACACACACACACGGGAAAAAGTTCCATTACCTAACAGAGAGTTTGCTATTTTTCCATTTCTTGTTTATTTACCTCACAATTTTAGAGTTGTAATAATAGCATAGACAACATTTTATATTATTTTTTTCCCAAATGGTTAAAAGTTCTGAAATATATTTGAAAGTTCACATCGTACTAACAGATTTAATCTTATTAGGATTACAAGATAGTGATCTTATTACTGGATGTTTTAACATTCAGCTAATAACAAATGCTCCATAGAGGACCAGAAATAAAACTTGTCTACACAGTGAGGTGATGTTAGGCCTCCTGTGGCTACTCCCCACCTCAGGCCTTTGAAGTTAAAGTAGGTGTTCAAGGTGATGTTTGAGGCAGCCCATGGTGTGTATAGTGGGAAGTTTATACAGAGCCAGACACTTGCAGACATTTGAGCCAGGAAATAGTTTCCTTCCAAAGGAAAAGAGGTTGTGCAGTTTCCTATGCATGACTACCCTCCTCAGAGCAGGAGTCTGTCCCCAGGCTGTTGGACATCTGCTCTCAAGAGCAGTGTGGGCAGAGCCCAGGTCCTCCTTCTGAGATGGTTTCTTCTCTTGCTCAAAGACTTGCTTGGCAGGTGAAATCCTCACTCCTCCTTCTGTTAGAGACCCGAGACTCTGAGAAGGCCCTGGGTGGCTGAAGCTCCCCTGCCCTATTAATGCTGTTTGTTGTAACAACAGGCTTCTGTGTGACCTAAGGCTTTTTACAGTTAGGACATGGTTTGTGCCCCTAAGAATTCATGTTCTGGAAGCTTGGTCCCTAGTGTGATGATATTAACAAGGAGTGGGGACTTAAAGAGATGGAGCCTAATGGGCAATCACAGACTGGTTCCACCTCACTCTCAGGTTTCCTGTCTTCCCATGGGATCTGTTCTCCTGTTCTTGTGAGGTCATCCACTCACCATGAGGTCTTTAGTAGAGATGAACAGAAGCTGATGCCATGCCTTGGGACCTCCAGAACTGTGAGATAAATACCTCTTTTCTTTTATAAAGTACCCAACTTCAGGTGTTTCCTTACAGTAAGAGAAATGATCTATTCCAAGGCTCCTCATTGGGGTTTGCTGGGAATTTGAAAAACCAATGTCAAAAAATATGAGAAGGGCTGGGGATTTAGCTCAGTGGTTCTGCCACCTGCCTCACAAGCCCAAGGTCCCAAGTTCAATATCCAGTACAAAAAAAAAAAAAGAGAGAAGCTTTTAAAACAGTTTTTTGAGTAAGTATGCTCATGTACAGGTATGGTACACATCCCTCAGCCAGAGAACTTAAAAAGCCTCTAGATATTTCTGTTCCCCTAAGACCTTTCATGCCCTTCCACAGTGTTCTCCTCTGATGTTCCTGGAAGCTTCCCACTCCCCTATTTCTCTTCATTCTCTTCTCTTTTCTTCTCTAAAGTAATTAAAATTTCTCTACCTTTTTTCGTGTTCGCCCCCATGCCCAGGCTTATTTATCTATGCAAGTGTTTCATGAACACATTCTCACTGTGAAGGGTCAAACAATATGAAAAATTTCCTAAAATGTTCCCTTTCCTAGCCTCTTTAAAGAATTGTGGTAAAATGTACATAACGTACAATTTACCATCATAACCATTTTAAAGTGTACAGTTTAGTGGCATTAGGTATATTTACATTGCTGTGCAACCATCACCACCACCCATTTATAGAACTTTTTCATCTTCCCAAACTGAAACTCTGTACTGTACTCATTAAATAAGAACTACCACTTCTTCCCCCATCCCCTGGCAACCATAATTCTATGTTTTCCTTCTCTAAATTTGAGTACTCTTGTTTCCTTATAGGAAATGAGTCATATAAAATTTATCCTTTTGTGACTGACTTTTTTCATTTTCCCTGTCTTCACGGTTCTTCCATATTATTATTTTTTTTTTGTATTAAATTCTTTTATTGGTACATTGTAGGTATACAACACAATTACATTTCTCACTGGGAATTGTACCTTTATATAATGCA
>NW_004624749.1:1524213-1543594 GCF_000247695.1 Heterocephalus glaber | reverse complement strand
CTTTTGTTGCCAGTTCAGTGGGTCCAGGTGGTTGAGTATCAGAGTGTTCCATCTCATTTCCCTTTGGGGTTGCTATAGGTGATCTGGAAGTCTGGTTTTGAGACTTATTTATGTGTTTTCTCATTTTGACTGGGGGGAGGGCTGTTAGTGCTTGCACGGATTACCTCCTCTGAGCTGGGTGAGGTGGGACAGGGGCCGGGAGCAGCGGTAGGGATGGTGGCCAAGAAACCCCTTCCTCTGGACCAGGAGCAATGGGATGGTGGCTCAGAAGCCCCTCCCTCTGGGCCGGGAGCGGTGGGAGGGATGGTGGCCCAGAAGCCCCTTCTTCTGAGCCAGGAGCAGTGGGACAGCGGCTCAGAAGCCCCTACCTCTGGGCCAGGAACAGTGGGACTCAGTACCTTGGTCTGGTGGTCTGGTGTCCTCTGCATCTTTGTAGTGTGGAAAAATCTCTTCCATATTATTGAATATATCAGAAACCCTTCCCTGTAAGGTGAAATAATATTCCATTGTATGTGTATACCACATTTTTCTTATCTGTTCACTTTGTTTGATCACCAAATCATTTCTTTAGCATAGTTTAGGGTCTTCTTTTCACTTCTTTTGTATGAGTTCATATGCATGTAAAACATTATTTTGTTATAGTAGCAGAATCTAAGTGTTTTTTTCTATAGCTTGCTCTTTTACTATTTAATTCTTTTATATTTTTTTGGTGGTTTTTAAACAATTCTTTTTTATTGATGTAATATATATAAACATACCTATTAAAGTTGTACTATAATGGAAGACAGCCATCATCTTCTATAACCCTCTCTGTCCCTCATTTTCTTTCCTTGTGGGAAGCCACTCTCAATTCTTCTACCTTATTCTTATATTATTTAACCCCATATTCCTATATAACTGCTAAAATGACTACTTTTCTTTTCTGTTTTTGTGCTGGGGACTGAACACAGGGCCTCATACATACTAAGCACATGCTCTATCATTGAGCTACAACCCTGGCCCAGCAACTCTTCATTATATTCTGTCTTACTGCTGTAGCAAATGAAGATTTCTCACTGTGCCATCACTTTTCTATTTTCTGAAAATCTGTGCTACCATTTTACTTAAATTGTATCTATTACCTATATTGTTACAGCTATATAAATATTATTCCCAGACAGGTCCCATTGTGTACCATATTTTATTTCCTTTCTGTCAGCACCTTTTGATTTATCTGGAGATAATCATCGCACTCTTAATTTGCTTAGGGTTCTATACATCTATCATTCATTGACCTTTGTTGTAGATAAATAACAGATCTATCATAGAATAGTCCCATTCCTCTTGATGAGGTCAAACCTGTCAAGTAACTAGCAGGCCTACCCCATCCAGCCCCTTATCGACATGTCCATCCTAGAATCTTCCTTTTGTGGCTTCACAGCCAGGTTGGACTAGATTTCTCCATGTTTCTTCATCATGTTTTTGGCAATTGCCTTAGTATCTCTTCTGTAGTAAAATCACTGATTCCCCAGGATTTATCTCTGTTTGTTACCCTTTGTAGAGGATTAAAGTTGTCCATACATTCTTTAATCATACTCCTATTGAGACATGTGGTTTGTGTCCCCTTGACTCTGGGTGACTTTGTGTCTACTTTGGCCAACAGAATATGGCTGAAGTGAGCACTAATCAATTTCTTGGCTCAGGCCTTCTAATTCCTGTCTCTTAATGCTAGCCCTGGGCTGCCACACTGTGAAGAAGCCTGAGCCAGTCCATTTAGAGAAGTCACATGGAGAGAGGTAAAGAGATACTAATATTCCTAACTGCTCTTACCCTGGCTGGTCTGAGCTGGAACTGTAGACACTGGGGAGCAGAGAAAAGATGTCCCAACTCATTCCTGTCCACAATCCTCATAGAAAGAGTAGTGAATTAGAATAATAACACATTATTATTTTAAGATGCTAAGTTTTGAAGTACATTCTTCCACAGGCATAAATAACCAGAACAATATCTCATTGAATAGCTTCCTGAGAAAGGGTTCCTGGGATTAAATTTTTTAGATTTCTGAGATTTTCTTGTCTGGAAACATGCACTGTCTAACTGATTGAAAGTTTATCTGGGAATAGAATTGTAGGCTGCAAATAAAATTTCCCTGAGAATTTTAAAAGCATCATGGCCATTGCTTTCAGTATTCAGCACTGCCACCAACAAATCTGACCAGTTCTATGCTATAACCTTTAAATATGACTTATTTTTCTCCCTACCTTCTAGAAATTTCTAGAAGTTTGTTGTTGCTTTTAGCACCAATGTGATGAAATTTTATGATGGGGTGCTTGATGTGATTTCTTTTTTCTCCCATTGTGCTGGGCAGGCAATGGGCCCTTTTAATATGGAAACTCACGTTCTTCAGGTATCTGCACTGTTCTTTCATCTAGAACTCCTTGTGCTCAGATGTTGGAATTGTTGGCCTTATTCTCCAATTTTCTTATTTCTCCTTTCTTGTTTCCCATCTCTTTACCTCTTTGTTCTACTTCATGGGAGATTTTCTCAACTTTAGCTTTCAACTCTTGATTTACTCTATTAATAGCTGCTGTCATATTTTTAATTTCAAAAGTTCTTTTAAATTATTTGTTCCCTTTTTATAGCATTTGTTCTTGTTTTCTGGTTATAAAAATATCTTATTTCTCAGAATTGTTGATAGCATGTTTTGAGGTCTTCTTTCTCCACTGTGACTATTTCCTTTGAATTCCTTTTCCCCACTTCCACTTTCCAATTCTTTGTTGTTGTTGTTTGAGATTTTCATTAAACATCTAGTCAACCTTGGGTTGTTAACAGCATGAGCAAAATGAAGAATATGAGTAAAATGCTGATTATGAAGAGAGAGGCTTGCTGGCCATAGGCCTTCTTGACCTCAGAGTAACTTCCTTTGGTAGGTCAGAATCAGTGTTCTGTTTTGGATAGGGTTGATTTCTTCAATAGTGAATGTTTTAGACTCCTGACAGATGGACAGGTAGATAATGAGGGAAAGGTTCTATCCTGGGTGCCTGGGATCTCGGAGCCAAGTAAGAAAAAGGACTATGATTAAGGCTTTTCCTTATGTGACTTTAGGGTGGTTAGAAAACAGTGCTCCTTTCTCAAGACTGGACTTCCATTTACTGATCTAAGAGGAAAGGGTCTAGTTCAGGCTACCTCCTCCCTGATTCTTCACATTGTCTTCCTTTTTGACCTGTCTGTTTTCAAATCTCTCCTTCCTATAAAGACACAAGTCAAATTGGGTTAGGAACTCCTTGAATGATTTCATTTTAACTTGATTAACTGTAAAGATCCTGTCTCCAAATCCAGTCATGTTTTGATGCACTGAAGGTTAGGACTTCACAATAAATGAATTTGGAAGAAGTGACACACAATTCACCCCATAACAGGGTAAGAACAAGAATTCTGTGTGTATGTTTGTGTGTGTGTAAGCATAGTTTTGTGTTTGTGTCTTTAGGTAAAACACAGTTATATAAATTTAAGTAGATAGGCTCTACCTTTGTCCTCAATTGTCATTTTTTGAGAGATGTTGGATCCCCAAACCCAGCCTCATGGTTGTTATCAAGTAGGATCTGAAAGTTCCCGTGAATAAGTGAACCAGAATGAAGAGAAATGAAACCAGAACCCTGGGGCCTGCAAGGGACTCCTAGGAATTTAGTCTCATCAATTTTGTATATGTAATTTCCTTCCATGTTTTTAATGCATTGCTCGAAAATGCAAACTGAAATATGGCGAGATAGTGGTGAACTGGTGGCTGGTGGTGTTTCAAACTTCCACCACTGTAGAGATGCAGAGAGATTCTTGCGCTTTTTTTAAAAAGTTTTTTTGAGACAGGGTTTCCCTGTGTAGTTCAGACTGGCCTTAAATTCTCTATGTAGCCCAGGCTGGCCTTGAATTTGCAGCAATCCTGCTTCAACCTCTCGAGTACTGGGATTATAAGTGTGCGCCACCACACTTGGCTTCTTGCAGATTTTCTTGCTAATTAGTCTCATACGCAACCAAGGTACAGTGTTTTTCCAGGTCTTTGTCAGTCTCTGTGTCTTAAACCTGTGTAATAGAGGGATATTTAGCAGGGTTTTCCCTCCTGGAAGGAAACAGCACAGGGAGACAAGAGCTAGGACTGGGTGCAGTTGCTTCTGTCTTATGTGCCCACTATAATCATGACAATATGTGGATTACAAAAAAGTCACACAAGAAAAAAGCATGTTTTTGATCTGGGCACTTCATAAAGAGCCTTTAAATATTTGGAAAGCATCTACTTCTGGATGCAGGTGTCCAGATAATTATAGTGTTACTCTGTGCTCTGTTCACCAGTGACTTTACTAAAGAGCATTATCAACTCCTGAAATCATTGTCCTCAACTTTAAAAAACTTAAAAAATTGTGCACCATGAAAAGTAGGTTGACTATGCACATAGAATGTTTCCCCTACCCTTTCTTTGGTGAGAAGCTCTGGAGAGATGTGTTATGAGAACTTGCTGTGCTGGGTAAGGAAAGCTTTCATGTCCCTCAAAGGCCTTGAGTCCTGATGTTTGTGAGGGGCAGAGCTCCTGGGAACTCTCTGTCACTCCACTTGCCAAGTGCTGCAATCATTTCCATAACTTGGGTGAGAAGGATGGAAGGTGGGTGAGTTCCAGTTCTAGAAGGTATTTGTTCTTGTTTTTAGCACCCATGTTATGGAATTCCATGATAGAGTGCTTTATGAGATCTCTTTTCCTCCCACTGTGCTGAGCAGGCAGTGGGTCCTTTTAACATAGAATCTCCCAGTTTTCTCATGTTGCACTGAGGCTTGAAGCTTTTGAGTGCACTCAATAAATTTATTGAGCACATACAAAGACATTAATGCCTTATATGTGAGACTTGAAACTGTAAATGCACTAGAAGAAGGCATAGTGGGAAAGCAAATTGGTTTGAGTAAAGATTTTTAAAATATGACCCCAAAATACAGGCAACAAAACAAAAAATAGACAAATGGAATTATATCAAATTGAAGAGCTTCTGCACAGCAAAGGAAACAACAGAGTTAAGGAAAAAACCTATGGAATGGAGAAAATATTTGTGAACCATACATTTGATAAGAGGCTAATATCCAAAATATATAAGGAACTCAAACAACTCAATAATAAGAAAACATAAACCCAATTCAAACAGAGGCAAAGCCTAAACAGATACCTCTCAAAAGAAGACATACAAAAGGAATATAAAAAATATTAAAACCATGATGAAATATCACCTCACACTTGTTAGAATGGCTATTACAAAAAACAGAAAACCAGTATGTTAAGGATGGAAAAAAAAGAAGCCTGCCACACTGCTGGTAGGTATATAAGTTCATATAGCCATTAGGGAAATAGTATGGAAGTTTGTAAAGAAAATTAAAAATAGAACTACCACAGGATCCAGCAATTTCACTTTTGGATATATATCCAAAGAAATGAAATAAGCCCTTTGCACCCTTTTTAGGTCACTCATAATCTGTGTGTGCCCACCCAAACTGCCCTGAACCTTGCTCCAAGTCTGGCCTCCCCAGTTCTCTAAGGAACTCTTACCACCCAGGTGAATATGAGGTGGTTTTTCTTTGTATGCAACCCAGAGCACCCTAATTAGCATAAGAACTGATTTTGTCTCAACTGCAGAGTCACGGAGGAGACTGGGGTCCAGGTACTTGGGTGACCCTCTTGAGAAGCTGTACCTCTGCTCTCCGTTTCATGGCCTTTGGAGCTTCAAATCATGTGTCCCACAGCTCAGCAGCCACATAGGAAGAGAATGACCCTTTCTGGTTTCTAGTCTGGCCTGGGGCACCCTCACTGGCCCAGCTGGCCATTGCCCTCCCTTGCAATGGTCACTGGAGCCAAAGGCAAGGGCTACCACAGGCTAGTCAGTGTCTCCCCACCCTAGAAGGAGTGGGGGTCACCAACCAGAACCGTGTGGTCTGGGAAAAGGGAGCAGGTGCCTGCTAAATAAAAACTGGGGTGATGTAACTCAGAGAAGGGACAATGGATGCTGCATAGACAAAAACTTTCCCTTTTGTCTCCAGTCATTGTGGTAATTGAAGTAATGTCAAACCTGGGAGGCCAGTTGGATGAGTTCCACTATGTTCTCTGGCTGTGACTTTGATCTGAAGATAGTGTGAAAGTTGTTAGCATCAAAATGGATTATCTTGTGTCAAACCCTAACAAATACATAAATAAAGACTGGAGGCTAAGAAAAGAGACCGTAATGTATATATGCCTTTGAACATAACTATTACAAAGATTCTCTGAGCAGGGCATTCTGGGAGGCTAAAACAGGAGGATCACAAGTTCAAGCTTAGCTTGGGTAATCTAGCAACTTCAAGACCCTGTGTCAAAATAAACAATAAAATTTTTTTTTTAAAAGGCTGGAGAACTTAGTGCAAAGGCCCTGGATTCCATGCCCAGTACTGCAAAAACAAAACAACACAAAAACCAAAAACAAGAAAAGCTCTCTGAAAGGCTTTATGTACCTATGCCAGTAACAAGAACCTTTGCCAAGGACTTTTCACACTGCAGCTTACTATGGGAGTTGGAAAACTACCCAAGTGAACAGGTAGTGGGAGGCACACTTGCCTGATGCAGCAATTCCACTGTCCCATTGACATTAACGCCTATGAGAAGTCTCTGTAACCAGTGCAGTCTTATTACCAGCACTGCTTATTTTTGCCTTTAAATTCTTTCTTTTGCCTTAACCTTGGAAATGCCTATGTGATCCCTGTAGCATGCATATCCCAGATTAAATCCTCTGCTACTCCTGAATAAAATCAATCTTCCTTAAAGAGTCTTTATGTTTGAAGACAAAAGGCAATGCATTTGGTTTTCTGGGTGGGGACTTTCTGACTGATTCCAAAAGAAAATGTTACATATGCAAGGGACCAGTATCTGGGTAAAGAAAGTAAGTGTCATTGGTACCTAATCCTCACTACTTCTGGAGGTGGCTTCAATTCTAGAGGAGTCTGGGTCTGTTTTATAGGTAAAGCTTGACTTGCTGTGTTGAGATCATAAAACTTCAAGCTGCTCTCAGGTATCTGCCTTCCAATCAGAGGAGTGTGGATGCTTCTGTCTCTTTTTGTCCCTGCAGGGGATTTGAGACTCTCTTTCCACCTCCTATTAGTATGCATAATTTTTATGTAGCTTGCTACATGGAGTTTGATAGGATCTCTGCTCTTTAGCTTTACTTTTTTGCATTCTTCATCTTACAACATCAAGGATGAAAGCGTGTACACTCTGTTTTCTCTATAAGTACAGAAGGCTTTGTCAGTGGACTGGTTCCAGGGGTGGAAAATGCTTCCTAATAAGATGTGGCTGTAAGCCAATGGCAACTGTGTTGCCAATCAGAGGATGCCAATTACCTTCCTTCTTTTCATCACAACACTTTTATATAGTTTCTATGGACTCTGTCTGTGGGCTTACTGTGAGAGCTACAGTCCCTGAGAGAGAACTGCAGACCACCAGGTTGCTATCCCCATTCCTTTCTGGAAACCATGAGGGAATATTTGACTTAACCTCTTCATGGTCCTTCAGGGATCACATGCCCTGAAGTCCAGATTGTAACTGACTGTTGAAGGAATCACCGTGTGCCTCTTCCCATTTCCCAGGTAATTGTACATGAACAAGTAAGTGGATAAGTGGCACTCAGGATCCAGCATGGAACCCTGACCCCTGAGCATGTTGCCTGACTCATTGAGGGGATTTTCTCTACATAGCTGTAGAATGGATTTTTTTGTTGAAGATGATGCATATCTTAGTCTGTTTTCTGTTGCTATAACTGAATAGTGGAGGCTTGATAGCTTATGAAGCATAGAAGTTTATTTGGCTCACAGTTTTAGAATCTGGGAATTTTAAGAGCATGGTACCATCATCTGGTGAGGGCATTCTTGCTATATTATAACATGGTGGAGGGCATTACAGTGCCAGACAGAGCAACTCTGCCAGCTCTGACCTGTCTTGCTCTTCTCATAAAGCAACTAATGCTACCAAGGAAGCTCCACCCCCTTGACTCTCTCTAAGCCTAATGACCTCTCTAAGGCTCCACCTTCAAATACCATCAATATATGACTTTGGGGATTAAGCTTCTGACACATGGACTTCAGGGGGCATATTCAAACTATAGCAATGAGCTTATACTGGAGACCCTTGCAGAATTTGTGTATAATAATGTTCCATCAAAGATACTTTTGTCACATTTTACCACAGCTAGAAACAGGAAGCCCCAGCTGGGGATTTAACTCAGTGGTTTCGCCGCCTGCCTCACAAGCACAAGGTCCCAAGTTCAATCACCAGTACCAAAAAAAAAAAAAAGAAACAGGGAGCCCCACAAGCCAGCAGACTCAACCATCCCATGAACAGAGCACAACCTTAGGGGGGAGTCAAGGCCTGGTTATAGCCATGGAACCCAAGACCAGGCATCTCTCCCATACATGAACTGCTGATGCTGCACTTCCACTTCTGTTTTCACAACTAACCTCTTGTGTGCCATTCCAGCTTCATCACCCCTAAATGCTTCCTAAGAAACAAAGCAACAATAAAAAACATTCTTCTTATTTCAAGCATCAAGTCTCATTTCTAAGCCAAACACTGTCTTGAAGGGTTGGGCCACTATGATGCCTGCACCAATCAGGAGCTGCCTCTGGATTCTAGAAGGGGAAGAAGAGCCCCTATGAGTATCAGCCACAGCATACTTTTACCCAGTGAAGAAATATTTGTTGGCATTTGTTCATAGTTGTATTTTTGTCTTAGAAGATTATATCTGTTCTTCTGGTAATTTGGTTATTTCCTGCTTGCTCCCTCCCAGTCCTTTCCATTTTATCTTCCTTTCCACCATTCTTTCCTTCAGAGGACTCCATCTCTCTGCCCCACCCCTAGACACACATTTCTTAGAATGTCAATATGCAGAGTGCTTGGATTCTTATTCTACCTTCTGGCTGTCCCTGTATTTACTACTCAAGTAGTTAGCTAGACCTAAGTCTTAGAAACCACAGAAAACAACCATTCCTCTCTCCCCTCACATGCCAGGAGGCAGCCCCAGCCCTGGATGCTTGAAGGTTACAGAAAATGTGTAAAATTTCTCTCTGTGTGACACTGTTTTGGGCCTTGCTTTCTACTCCTGTCTTCCATGCTAGTGTCTGAGCTCTTTGAAGACAGAACTAAAGAGCTTAGGGACAGAAACAAGAGGACAAAGAATGGAAGACTGGAGAGGAAGCATCCCTTCCAGGTCTCTGGAGAACGCAGGGCACAGGGGTATGGACTGGGAGGGCTGTGTGAATTCTTAGCAAGTTGTGTCTCTGGTGGAGAAGATCTTTTCTTCCTCTTTCTTCCTGCGACCTTTGTAGACTTTGTCAGTTAGGAAGCTTACACCTCTTGGGTTGAGTGAGTTCATAACTAAAATTAAACCACAGTACCTAGGAAACCCTACTTAGCATTTTCTCAGCTGTTCTTGCTGGTTCAGAATGGAGAGTCTGACAGTCATCATGGGATGATTCAACAGTTTCTGTTTTCGTCCTCAGTCAATTCATCGAGCCTGTGTGTGTGGCTCACAGGGGTGGGCTGGAGGCTTTGGGGTAGTAGGTTGAGTTATGATTGTAGCTGTGGTATTACTAGAAGGCAGATGGCTTCTTTGCTCTTTGTCTTTGAAGATTTGTTCTTCACAGCCACATTTAATTTGTGTGACTGCTTGGCAATGGATTGTGCTGCACTTTGTAGTGGAGATTGAACATTTTTCTTTTGGTGCTGAGGAGTGAACTCAGGGCCTTGCACATAGCAAGTGCAGTACCAGTGAGCTACACCCCCAGCACTGGAGCAGTTTTAATTCTTCCTGTTTTCAATAAGAAGAGATTGATATAGAGGGTTATTATGAGCTGAATTACAGGTATCGCATGAAGCAAAATTATAAAAGGGCCCAGGCAAAGGGGGTAGATAATTAGGTCAAGAGCATGCTATTGATTTTGAGGGTCATGTTAGTATTTTGTTTCAGAACATCTGTGCTTCCCCAAATCACATGTGGTCAAAGGCTAGGAACCAAGTATATTCCTTGTCACCAGGGCATTCAAATTTGGTACCTAAATGTATATTTTCCTCTAGACCAAAACTGATTTTTGATTTAGATTTTGAGAAACCCACACAAACACAGTTTTTTGAGTGTTTATAGTTTTGTTTGTTTTAATACACAATGTTCATTTTGTTCTTTTGTTGTTGCTGTTACCTTGGTTATTGTGTCTCTTGAAAATGAACTTTTTATTTTGAACTAATTTTTATGGAAAAGTTGCAAACATAGTTGAGAGTTCCCATATATCTCTCTCCTATTGTTAACATCTTACATTTGTCAAGATTAAGAAAGCAGAATTGATGTGCTACTTCTAATTAAATGCTAGACTTTATTGGCATTTCCTTAGTTCTTCCACTGGTGCCCTATTCTGGTTCCTGATCCCATCCAGCATTATGTTGTGTTGTTACCCCTTTGTGTCCACTGGTCAGTGACAGTTCTTGGTCTTTCCATGCTTTTCATCACTGTCACTTTTGAAGAGTACTGGTCAGGTATTTTGTTGAATGTCCTTCAATTTGGCTTTGTCCATGTTTTTCTCATATCTAGACTGGGGACTATGGGTTTTGGGAAGAATACTGAGAGGGGAAGTGTCCTTCTAGTCACATCTAATCAGTGAGGACATTCTAGCAATGTGATTTAACATTGATGATGTTAACCTTGGTTACCTGGTTAAGGCAGTGCTTTGCAAGTCTGTCCTCTGTAAAATTATTTTCTCTCTCTTTGGAATTGTCTTAGTCTGATTTCCCCCAGTATAATTTAATATTACAGTCGGGTTTACTTATGAAGAGAAGGAACTTATTTCTTATAGTTCTGGAGGCTGGCTACTCAAGGTTGAGAGGCTGCACCTGGTGAGGGCCTGAGGGCCTTCTTGTTGGTGGGAACTCTCCGCAGAGTCCACATGTGGCACAGGGTGTCACATGGGGAGGCAGTAAGCTTAAGCTATGTTTTGAGTGTGGTTCGTGTCCCCTAAAGGGTCCGTGTGTTGGAGACTTGGTTTCCAGGATGACAGTATTGGGAGATGCTATTAAGAGGAAGAGCCAATGAGATATCTTTAGGTCATTGAACAGATTAGGTAGTCCTTCAGCCCTTTAATAGTTCTACAGAGAGGGTTGTTGTAAAAGCCCGAGTCTGGTGTCATCCAGCTCTTTGCCACCCAGCAGGTGTAATTGCTTTTTCTCACCATTGCAATCCTCCATAAGATGACACAGCTGGGGGATGGAGGGTGCTGCCAGATCCTGTGGTATGCTGTTTGGACTCTGAACTTCCAAAATTGTTTGCTAAATAAACCTCTTTTCTTCATAAGTAGGCTGCTCCAGGTATTTCATGATAGTGGCAGAAAGCTGACTAATATATTCACTGTTTTGATCTCTCTTCTATTTATAAATCCACTAAATGCAACTATAAGGGTCCCTCCCACATGATCTCATTTAATCCTGCTTACTTCCAAATGCCATCAACATATGACTTTGGAGATTAAATTTCCAACATATCAATTCTGGGAACATACCCAGACCATAGCAGGAAGCAAGTCACTAAGTATGACAAGAGGAGGGGCTGGGGAGTGGGGATAGTTACAATCCAACTCAGTTGGCTTCTATGTCTTTTTGAGATGCCACATTCTTCTGTTGAGCATGAATTATTTTCTGACACTATAAGATGGTCCAGGCTTATCTTACCTTTTCCCTGTCCCTGTCCCAGAATCAGCACCTGGTTCTTTTTATTTGGGAATATAATTTAGGAACCAAGGTCTGTGAATGAAGTTCTTATTTTTACATAAAAAGACAATGGCCCTAAAATAATTCCACTTCTGGTCATCTGCTTTCCCTCCAATGCTTTATATATAACATTTTAAAAATACAGCAAAATGAAAAACTTTAATGTTGAGCATCTATATATCCACTATTGTGATCCTGCCATTAATATGCTACTGTACTTGATTTAGCATATTTTTGTCCATCTTTCTATCCTGCTACCCACCATATTCCACTTTTGGATGCATCAAAATATTGGCAGATTTGAGAGAAGCAAAGGCTTGAAACAGTGCTTTTGTATTTACCTTCCTCTCTTATTTCTTTATAATATTCATAGGAATGTGCTGGAGCTAGTGTAAAAATATACCCAGACTGACATGCTGGGGTGTAAAGAGACATGTAAGAACTCATTTGTCTCAGCCAAAATGAGAGTTCAGCCAAGCACAGGAGAGCTACTGATCCAACTCAGTTGACTGCAATACATGAATGGGCCCAGCTATATCCAGACTATCCTCTTACTTATCCACAGATACAGGATGAATAAAATACAGCTGTAGTTTGGAGCCACTACATTTTGCATTATAGCTAACTGATACAAATACCCTTCCTATAGCTCCACCTCCTGACAGCCACTAATATGTTCTCCATTATAATTTTTGTCATTTTTAGAATGCTATAAAATTGGAATCATATAATAAGCAAATTTTTGACATAGACTTTTTACATTCAACACAATTTATTTGAGATTTATCCAAATTGGTGCTTGTGTTATATCTTAGTTACTTTCTTGTTGCTAGGACAAGATACTTGATGGTTTATAGAGGTTTCAGTCCATAGACAGCTGGCTCCAAGTCAGGGAAACATGGCAGAAGGGCGTGGGAGAGAAGAGAGTCCGTGGCAGGGTAGGCAGGAGGGAGTGAAGCAGTGAGCTACCTTTTTTCTGTCTCTTCATATTCCATCTAGGTTATAAGTCTATTGATTGGTGCCACCCACACTCAGGGTGGGGCTTTCATTATCCACACCTGGAACTATGCTAAACCAATTTAGTTATTATACACCTTAGATCCAGCCGTCTCTGAAAAGCCTTACCTATGAGTACATAAGACTTTGGGGGAACAGCTAGATACAAGCCATAACACATTAGTAGTTCATTTTTTTATTGCATTATATGAAGTACCACAGTGGGTTTATCCACTCCCCATATGAGGTACATCTGGATTGTTTCCTGTTTTGGATGAGTACAAATAAAGCCAGTATTCTTATTGAGATTTTTTAATTTGTTTTTTTGTTATGGTAAACAAAAGGTTTAATTTCTCTTGGGTTACAGAATACTTAATAGTGGGATCAGTGGGTTATATGAAAAGTATGTTTAATTTCATAAGAAACTGCCAAACTTTTCTGAGTGGTTGTACCATTTCACATTCCCATGACTAGCAAATAAGAGATCCAGGTGTTTGACATCCTTCTTAACACTTAGTATAGTATTTTTTATCTTAGCCACTTGAATAGGTACATGTAATTTGACTATTTTTCACTTAGCATCTTGTGATTTGGCCCTGATTCCTTGAACTAGGCTTCCTGGAGAGGGATCTTTCTCATGCTGAATGCTCATTACATGAACCTCTATGAAGGAAGGTAGAAGTAGTATCTTTCGCTTTAGTTCTTGCTGGTGGCATGCTTTAGTGTAGAGATTTTCAAACTTGTCTTAGTTAGTTTCTTGTTGCTGGGACAAAATACTTGATACCTATAAATTTAAGGGGGAAAAGTTTATTTTAGCTCACAGTTTGTAGAGGTTTCAGTCCATAGTCAGCTGGGTCCAAGGCAGGGAGGCATGGCAGAAAGGCATGGCACAGGAAAAACAGTTCATGGCATTGCTGGCAGAAATCAGGCAGACTTCTTTCTTCTTTCATTTTTTCCATCCAGGCTGCAAGGCTATTAGTTGGTGCCACCCACACCCAGGGTGGGTCTTCCCTCTTCAGTAAATCTATCACCACATCCAGGGTTATGCTAAGCCAATCAGTGAACTAATTCAGTACTGCATCATACACTCATGGTCCAGTATCACACACTCATGATCCAGAAACTCCTGAAAGCTTAACCTATGAGTGCATGAGGCTTTGGGGAGACATCTAGATAAAAGGCATAGCACTTGTTCTTAGCAATCAGATTGTGTTTTCAAGCAAAATCCTACATAGAATGCCAGAAGCTAAGCCAGATGACATAGAGCTGCTAGAATTAGAGCAGACTCCTTTCTATCTCACCATTGCTCCCACAGCTGTCCCCAGCACTAATGCCTCACATCCTGGGACTTAACAAGTCTTCTAATTCCGTGGGTCCTCTGTCTTCAATCTGAGGCATACGGGCAGTATTTACCATATCTCCATATTGTGTAGGTGCAAGAAGACAGAAAAGAGAAATTATAACTATGAAAACACAAAAACAATTATAAGGTATGATTCATACCCCATTGAGATACCAGTAGTATTTTGAGTAACGTACCAGGATTGTTAAGTGTGAAGATTCATATTTAAAGGTAGAAAATACACAATCAAATAGGCATGTTCCTAGGGGTTTAGAGTGCTTGGAAATGTTTCTAAAACTGATTTCTCCACTGAAGGGATTATCACCTTTTTGCTTAAAAAGTGTTAGAAATTTAGATACTCTTATTATGAAAAATGTATGTTCACGTATTCAAGAAGAGTTTCTAAAAGACCCCTTTCATCCAGATTTAATTTCTTTTTAAACTTTGAATTCATTATGGTGGTAGTTGAAAAGAAAGAGCAAGCCCCATCTAGTGGTTATTTAAAAATATATGATTTAAAATGCTTTTCAGGCATCATTTTTTTTTTTTTTTGGTACCAGGGATCGAACTTGGGTCCTTGCGCTTGTGAGGCAGGCAGCAGAACCACTGAGCTAAATCCCCAGCCAGGCATCATTTTTTGATTAGGAATTATTTTAACATTGTTCAAAAGTCAGAAAGTGCAAAGAGGTTGAATACTGTTCCTCATCTGTCAAGTTTTCCCTTCTTTTTGGTGTGTCCTTGCAGACATTAAAAAATCACATACACACAAGCAAATGTATAATTTTGTCCACTCATTTTTTGGACATTTAGTGCACCAGCAAAGTAATATTTTTACTTGTTTTCATCTTGATTCTTTTTTTCATTTAAAAACATCTTGGAGGGGCTGGGGATTTAGCTCAGTGGTTTCGCCACCTGCTGTGCAAGCACAAGGACCTGAGTTCGATCCCTGGTACCAAAAAATAAATAAATAAATAAAAATCTTGGAAATTTCTCCATATTGGTATATAAAGAGACTTTTAAATATATTATTCCATTCTATGGATGTTCCACATTTTATTGAATCATTTCTCTGTTAATGGACTGTTAAGTGTTTATGTATTGGGCTATTGTAACTATTTCTGGACTAATAACATTATAATCATCCCTAGGATAGTATTTTGGGAGTAGGGGTAAAAAGGCTAGGCCTGTAATTAAAATGTCTATTATGTCTCTATTGAGAAACTTTTTAAATATAAGGAATTTGGTTGTTAATAGTTGAGAGCTGCTTAGTAATAACACAATTTTCTTGAGGTCTATTTATTTTATAGTTTTGAGTTATTCTATGTTCATGGCCAGTGCATCTTGCATCATCATCTACTCATGATTTGTTAATATTTTTCTGTATAGATTGATACAATTATTACTAGAATTAGACACTTATGAGATGTTCATTATCATTATCAACAAGAAACTTAATGTGAAAACAGATGTGAATTTTGTATTTTAAAATAGAATATAAACCATTTTGTAGTAGAGTTACTGAAATAGAAATGGAGAACATAGCCAATAATTTATTTTTCAGAGTGTTGCCTGTAACATACTTCATAGTATTCTCATTAATTTTTCTCTCTAGTCCGCCAGTTGGCATGTTTATTTTGGTCATCTTCAGCATATTAAGCAACTTAGGGTGAATTGATTTCCTTATGATATACTAGTATTCTATTAAGAAATATGGCATATATTTCTACTTGTTTGAGGCTTCTCAGGGGTATTTGAAATTTTTCTTCATATAAATTCTGCATTTTAAGAAGTTTATTCACAAGTATAGTTTGTTGAACTTTATTACTTTGGCAAATAGGATTTTTCATGGATTGTCTGGTTGTTGATGTGTCTGCATGAATGCCATTGATTTCTTTTGTTACTTGTGTATTCTGCTAATTCTTATTGTTTATAGTAGTTTTTAGTGTATTGTTTGGAGAGATTCTGTATTGTATTTGTATCAGTTAGCTATGATGCAAAATTTAGTGGCTCCAAACATTAACTGTTTTTTATTAATCACATATCCTTTGTTGACTGGGAGTATAGCCTGGTTTTAGCTGGGCCCATTCATGTATTGCAGTCAACTGAGTTGGATCAGTAGCTCTTTTGTGCTTGGCTGGGCTCTCACTTTTGAGTGTTGCCTGAATGTAGGTTGGTTGTTCTAGATCATTTTGGGTGAGACAAATGAGTTCTTTTATACACTCAGCAGGCTAATCTGGGTGTATTTTTAGATTAGCTTCAGCATATTCCTATTAGTATTGTAAAGGAGTAAGAGAGGAAAAGAAACACACTTGAAAAACATTTTTTTCAAGGCTTTGTTTCTCTCAAGTCTATCAAAAATAGACTTTGCTTCTTCAATGAGAGCTACAGTGCCAAAGGATAGGAATCAAGGAGAGATGCCAGGGATTAGGGAATGGGAGGGTTCAATAGGCAGAACACAGATGACTCTTAGTGCAGTGAAAGTAGCTGATATACTATTTCTATGGATGCATGCCCCTATAAATTTGTCTAGACCCATAGGATGTACACCACTAAGAGTGAATGTTAATGTAAATATGTACTTTGGGCAATAATGATGTGTCAGAGTAGGTTCATCACTTATAATAAATATATTGCTCTAAGGGATAATGATAATGGGGAAGATAAGAGAAGGGAATATATGGAAAATCTCTGTAAATTTGTTCAGTGAACCTAATACTTCTGTAAAAAATAGCATCTGTTTTAAAAACCTCATGAGAAGTAGTCTAGCCTACAATGTTTACTTCTATATTTACTCATTCTAATACGTTTTTCTCTCAAAAGGTACCAGGTCTTCTGTTATTATTGCCTTTCTGTATAGAGAACTATCTTTTATCATTCTTTAAGGATAGGTTTGCAAGCAAAATTGCTATCAAAATGGTTTTCATTTGTGTGAGAATGCCTTTCTTCTTCTTCATTCCTGAAAGATAGTATTTTAGCTGGATATAAGATTTGCTATTGACTATTCTTTTTTTTGTGTGCCAGTACTAGAAAAATGTTGAACTGCTTCCTTCAGGCCTCTATGGTTTCAGATGAGAAATATGCCATCATTCTAATTGATATTTCCCTCTAAGTAGCATACCACTTTTGTTGAAGTGCTGCCAAGATTGTTTTCTTTGTATTAGTTTTCAGAAACTTAATTGCGATGTACCTTGGTATGGATTTTTTTTTTTTTTGGTTTATCAAGTTGTTTGCTCAGCTTTCTGAATCTGTAGGCTTATTATCTCTTTTGTTGAGCTTAGGATTTTTGAAATGTTACATTTTATACTATTTTATCAGTCCTAGTCCCTCTCTCTTCTTTTTTATTTGGAAATTTTGAAAATAAAGATGTTGGCTCTGTTGTTATTTGTCTCAAAGTCCTCTGAGAAATATTTATCTTTTTTTTTTAGTCCATATTCTTTTTGTTGTTCTTATTGAATAAATTCTACTTATTTGTGTCTTAGTCTGTTTGGACTGCTGCAATAAAAGATCGTAGCCTACTTTGCTTTAAACAACAGAAATTTATTTCTCACAGTTCTAGAGGCTGGAAGTCCAAGACCAAGGTGCTAGCAGATCTAGTGTCTGGTGATTGAATGTCTGGTGAGGCTTATTTCTGATAGCTAGTGCCTTCTCCCTGTGACCTCACAGGGTACCGCCTTCATAAGTGCACTAACCCCATTTACTAGGGCTCCACCCATATGATTTAATTACTTTTCTAAGATTCTAACTTCTAATACCATCACCTGATGATTAGGATTAAACACTGAGTTTGGAGAGGATGCAAATATTCAGACCATGGCAATCTATCATCATAGTCACTGATTTATTGTCACATATTTTACAACTGAGTTCATAAGTGAGATTCTTTTATTTTTCAGTTCTATAACTTTCATCTTATAATTTTTATAACTTAAATTTCTATGATGAAATTTATTTCTGTTTCAAGAGCATTTGTAATTGCTTGCTAAAGCATTGTTATAATGGTTGTTTTAAAATCCAGTGTCTAATTTAGCTTGGTGTTGGTGTCACACCATTAGTGACAAAGCAAGAATCAAACCTGAGTGAAGTTCTTCCAGGCATAAGCTGTGTTTTGCATGAAAACATTTTAGATGACAGAGATGGATCCTCTCCTCCCAGGTCAGTTTAGGTTCACTAAGAAGTAGACTCCAAGTTGGGGCCAGATGTACAAGAAACTTATTGGGAGTGGGCCACTTGTGAGTGATAAAGGGAAGGGAGCTGGTTTGGTGGGAGAAGCTTGAATATTCAGGTAGGCAGACTGAATGCTGTGAAGACAGAAAGGGGAGAAAGAGTGTAGCTGGGGAAGCTAGACATAGTATGGCCTAAGATTTTGCCACAGTTATGACAAAATCTTTGTGGGCCAGCAGAGATCCTGGAGCAGAAGTTGCTTATTGGCCCAACTCTAGAATCTTGTCAGGCTTAATCACCAGTTGGGAGCAGGCCAAGAGAAGAGTGGCTTCAGGGTGAACTCTGTGGTTAATTCAAAGGAGTGGTTATGGAGCAGGGTTTCTTCAAGGAAACTCTGAGCAACACTTTTCATGGCCACCAAGTCTACCCCTTGTACCACATGGGTCACCCCCTCCCCATCTTCACAAACTTTGCTCTTGGGGCATCCCAGACAATGAAAGTGCCTGCAATCCTTAAAGCCTGGCAGAGGAAGAGAAGCTGTAGTCTTGTTTTCAAATGGTCTTGTCAGGAAATCCCTCCTTTTCTCCTTCCAACTGATCTTGTGTTACACACAGTATACACAGCCAAATGAGATATAGTAGGGGCATCTGTTCTCTCAGAGCCCTGGGGCTAGGCATCCTGGAAGCTTCATTCAGGGTCATTAATGACTCAATGTCTTAATGCCCATGTGGTATCTGTTTTGCAAAGGTCAGCCAGTCCCAGCACCCAGAAGGAAGCTCCTTGCCTCCATCCCAGGCTCCTAGGGCAGAGACGCTGAGCTCATCCCAGAACCTGGAAGGAAGCTCCCCCGCTGCCATCCCAAGCTCCTAGGGCAGAGAAGGTGAGCTGCGTGGGCACCAGAAGCACCCTGCCCCCATCGTGGAAATGAGAAAACACATAAACAAGCCTCAAAAACAGACTTCCAGATCACCTACAGCAACCCCAAAGGGAAACGAGATGGAACACTCTGATACTCAACCACCTGGACTCTGAACTGGCAACAAAAGAGGATCTGGGAAAAATGAAATCAGAAATAATTACTCAGATAACAGCAAAGATTTTGC
>NW_004624749.1:1474762-1496409 GCF_000247695.1 Heterocephalus glaber | reverse complement strand
ATCTCCTGGAAATCTGTTTGCATCTGTTTTATGCATTCCATTTGTTTCCTATGTTGGGATTCCATCATGTTCCTCAGCTCCTCTATTTTTTTTATCTATGTCCTCCCTAGATTCATTAATCATGTCTTGCACTATGGGCACAATCTCTGCTGTTTATGTGAGAAATTATTTCTGATTTCATTTTTTCCAGATCCTCTTTTGTTGCCAGTTCAGGTGGTTGAGTATCAGATTGTTCAGATTGTTCCATCTTGTTTCCCTTTGGGGTTTCTGTAGGTGATCTGGAAGTCTGTTTTTGAGGCTTGTTTACATGTCTTCTCATTTCCATGGGGTGGGGGTGCTGCTGGTGCCTGCGCGGTTCACCTACTCTGCCCTGGGAGCAGTGGAATGGTGGCCAGGGAGCCTCCTCCTGGGCACTGGGATTGGCTCACATTCTCTGCCCTGGGAGGGGTGGAATGGCAGCCAGGGATCCTCCTCCTGGGTGCTGGGATTGCTGCATTTTTATTTTCTAACAATGAACAACTGAAATTGAGAAAACAATTTTATTTACAATACCATCAAAAAGAATAAAATATTGAAGAATAAACTTAACCAAGGGTATGAAAGACTTATAAATTGAGAATAAGAAATGCCTGAAAGAATTAAAGAAGACACAAATAAATAGATAGCATCCATATATTGGAATGCTTAATATGGTTGAGATGTTAATACTACCTGTAAATACTATTTGTAAAAGACAGATACAGGGCAGCAGGTATTTTTTTTCAGAAATAGAAAAATCCATCCTAAAACTCACATGAAATCTCAAAGGACCCTGAATAGCCAAAACAATCTTCAAAATGAAGAACAATTTGGAGGTTTAAACTTACTACAAGGCTATAGTAATCAAAACAGTATGGTACTGGCATAAAGACATACACATAGAACAATAGAATGGAAAGACCCTGACTGGAAATACCCAGAATGGAACTTTCTATATATAGACAGTGATTTCCAGTGAGAATTCCTATAAGGAAAGGGCAATACACTCAAGAAATTGTTCTAAGACAATTGTATATGGTATATAAAACATACACAAAAATTAACTCAAAATTGATTGAAGATCTAAATGTACGAGTTAAAACTATTAAGCTATTACAAGAAAATGAAGGGAAAATCTTTATGATATCAAATTTTGCAATGATTTATTTGATATGACAACAAAAGAACAGCTTTAGAAAAAGATAAAAGTTACCTTAAACAATTTGAAAAAATTTAATAAAAATTTATCTAAAAAATGAATTGGACAACATTAAAATTAGAAATTTTTATTTATCAAGGGCACTATTGTTTGAATCTGTCCCTCAAAGCTTATATGTTGGGAACTTATGCCCCACACAACAGTGTTGAGAGGTGGACCTTTTAGGAGGTGATTAAATCACCAGGATTCTGCCTTCATAAAGGATTAATGGTGTTATGGGAGTGGGGTTCTGATAAGAGAATGACCTTGGCCACCCTGGTCTCCCACCACATCCTATTTTGTCCTTGTGCCTTTCACTATGAGATGCTGTGGCAAGAGGACACTGACCAGATGTGGGCCCTCACCCTTAGACTTCCCAGCTTTCAGAACTATAAGAAACAAGCCTCTGTCCTTTACACATTACCATCTCAGGTGTTCTGTGACAGAAGCACAAAATGGACTAAAACTAAAGGATGCTTATCAACAGAGTGAAAAGACTGTCCATGGAATGGGAGAAAATATTTGCAAGTGAATGGAATGGAATTAATTTGAGAAAATGAAAAAAAGGAAACAAAGTCTTTGTAAATATGGTGGGATGGAGGGGTTGAAGGGAGGGGAGGGGAAAGGGGAAAAAACAAGAGCCAAGAGAGTATGTAAAGGTGCATATCTCCAATAATGAATGTCATTATATTGTACACCTAAAATGTACCAATAAAAGGATATACAAAAAAAATATTTGCAAGTCATATACCTGATAAAGGGTTGATGTCTAGAATAGAGCCAGAACTCCTACAACTCAATGACAAAAACCAAACAACTAGATTAAGAAATGGTCAAAGACTTAAAGAGAATATTTAAAGAGATTTGAGGTTAATGTAAGAGTTAAACTTTGGATGTAACTAGTATTTTGAAATGTTTAAGTGCAAGGTATGGGAAGTCATGATCATGGAGATAAATTAAGAATCACAAGGTTGTGTGGATCCCCAAGGCATGTGTGTTGACAGAAAAGAGGAGGCCTAAGGACTGACACTGGCTGGTGATGGGTTGGTGAAGAGATTGGGGAGGAGTGATTAGAGAGGTAGGCTACAAGCCAAAGAAAGCCAACAAGCATTTTGCATCCATGATCTTATTAAATCCTGCTAGCAAATCTACAAAGTAAGTATGATAGGACAGTGGGCTAATGCATAGGAGAAAAAGTAACTCATCTAAAGTTAAATGGTGAGAAGAGCAGAGGCAAGATTCAAACCAGTTCTGCTTGATTTCACAGCCTGTGTGCAGTGAAATTCCATCCCATATGGTGTTTCTGTTGTGATGAGGAAAGAACAGAAGCCTGGAAGAATTCAATTTCATGACCCAAAATAAGTAAGAGACAACCTCTGTCTTCCAAATGTCCACAATTTGTTGGACCAGAGCTAGTGTGGATCATCACAGGGAAGTGGCTAAAAGAGGGGCTGTTGGCAAAAGCAGTTCTCCTGGGAAAGCAGGGCAGATTTGGCCACAGGAGCCTGCACAGAGTCAACAGTAATCTCATATGTCTATGTGATGGTAGAGGAAGGCTGTCCTAATCTGGGGAGAGGCCATCCTTACTACAAGGGATGAGAATGAGGTTTCATTTTTGGGGCTATCCACAGATTGTGGATAGCACTGTAGGTTCCCTTCCTGGTACAGGGCAAAGCTGGACTTGGGCATATGACTTGAGCTCAGCCATCAGAATCTCCCCGTAGGGCCTCTGAGTAGGCGGGAAGCATGATGCAGATGGATTAGGTACTGTTAGCATCCATGCTGGCTAGCAGTGACCATGTCCAGGTGGAGCCATGACTTCTGGACCACAGTTGGCCTGAAACATTGTGCTGTTTCCTCTGTTTCCTGGCACTGGAGTCAGCTTGGTTCTTAACAGTTTTTCAAGTCTGCTTCTCTACCTCCTACTGGTGCTGGGAGGCTTGAAGAACTGAGTCAGTTACAAATGAAGACTATACAAAGATTTGTAGACACTCGGAGAAATACTAAAAACTCCTCAATATCCCTCAGAGTAATGAAGTTTCATTAGAAGAGAATTAAAAATACATATAGGCCACACACAAATGTGCACACACACATCCCATCACTCAAAGATAACTGGTAACAACAGGCTTATAAAAACCAATCTGGTCTTTTTCGATGCATATGTATTTATGTATTTTTTTAAAAATCCAAATGGGGTGGTCATAGTACAATGTTCTTACTGTTTTGCCGAAGTTATAGGTTTCTGGTTTTGGAATCAGAGAGCTAAGTGTCTGTGTCCTTCACTGAGGATCCTATGGCTTTGGACAGATTTCTTACCTTTGTCAAGTCTCAGTTTCCTCTGCAAAATGTGGATGACAGTTGTACTTGCCTAAAGGGTTGATGTGAAGATAAAATGTCATATCCCATGTTAAGTTGCTCAGGCAATACCTGGCCACATACAAGGTGTTCAATGAACACTTAGTGAAATTATTGTTTGACTATCGAGCTGTTAAATAGGTGTACATTCATCTTTTATAATGCAAAATAACTGGAATAAAATTTTTTCATGTGGTAAAACTTATAAGCAACTATTAATTTCCATTAAAATTAATATAAATTATTTTACTTTCTGTTTTCAGAAAAGTAAGCTTATACATCAAGCTGGTAATGTCAATAAAGATATATTCATAATTACATCCTTCTAATATTGACTAATTGTGAGATTACACTAGTAATTATAAAAATTTCTCCAGCAGCTCAATATTTGGTAGGAAGCATGTGTTGTTAAGAAAAGAGATATCAAAGTTGAGCCAGGAATTTGGAAAATCCTATATTGTCAGAACACTGCAAATAATGTTATCATGAATGAGAAATATCACCTTCTATCAGACTTACACTGGGATTTTCTGTAGGAGTGAAAGGCCCCTGAGGGAAATAGAAATACATGGCTACAGCCTTTGTTACTGAGTGCACCTAGCACTGTGCAAATGCCCTATTCTGTAGCCCCAGGAACAAGAAAAAAAAAAAAAAATAAGGGCCAGACATGGAGGTTAATGATAGGCTAAGATTTTCTTACAATGGTAACTGGAGTCATTGAAAGTTTTCATTATATTGGGAGGATGGAGAGGGAGGCATAATGTAATGCTTATTTTTTAAAATATCATAATGCTTTCATCAAAATTTACAGGTTCAAAACATATATGGAAATGCAAAGTACCTAGAATAGTTAAAATGATTCTAAAAAAGAATGAAGTTGGAGGACTCTAATCACATGAATTAAAGATTTATTATAAAGCTACTCAAGATTATGTGGTATTAGTAGACAAATAGATCAATGGAACAGAATGGAGAGTCTTGAAAGAAGTCCACACATATGTGTTCAATTGATTTTGTTTTACAATGCTTCCAAGGCAATTTAATGAGAAAAGAAATGTTTTTGTAACAAATGGTGCTGGAACAACTAAAAAAACATATAGAAGAAAGGTTAACCTTGATGCCTACCTCACACTACACGCAAAACTAATTTGAAGGTGGGGCTGGAGATTTAGCTCAGTGGTGCTGTGCCTGCCTCGCAAGTGCAGGTCATAGGTTTAATCCACAGTTAAAAAAAAAAATTGAAGTGTATTATACACTTACGCACAAATTCTAAAATTACAAAGTTTATGGAAGAACAAAGGAGAATGTCTTTTTGACTTTAGAATAGATAGGGATTTCTTAGCAAGGACTCCCTCAAGCTGAACGTGTACAAGCAAAAAGTGGTACGTTTTTAAAATCAAAATTAAGAACTGCTGTTCATCAAAAAACATCATTTAAGAGAATAAAAAGGACACACCACAAAGTAGGAAAAATATCTGCAATGCATACATCTGACAAAAACTTGTGTTTAGATGCAAGTTCTTTTACCCAGAACTATAAAAAGACTCTCTAAAGCTCAATGATGAAAAGACAAGCAATGCATTTTTTAAAATGGGGCAAAAACTTGAGTGGCCACTTGTGAGTGGCAAAAAAACCATGAGAATATGCTTAGCAGTTTTAGTCATTTGAAAAATACATCTTTAGGGCCGGGGATTTAGCTCAGTGGTTTCACTGCCTGCTGCGCAAGCACAAGGACCCGAGTTCGATCCCTGGTACCAAAAAAAAAAAAAGAAATACATCTTTAAACAATAATGAGATGCCATAATACTCCTTTCAGAATAGCTAAAAATGGAAAAGGCTGGCAATCCTGCTGAAGATGTGGAGAAACTGCCACTCTACTATATTGTTGGTAGGAGTGTAAAAAAAGTACAGTCTTTTTCAAAAAATGTAAGATACTTTCTTACAAAACTAAATGTAAGCCTACTTTTCAACCTGGCATTCTTAAGGATTAACAAAAGAGAAATGGATGCATATGTCCACAAAGTCTTATACTAGAATGTTTATATCAACTTTGTTTATAATAGCCTCAAACTGGAAATATTCACAGTGCTCATCCTAATAGGAGAGTCAAAAAACTGTGGAATACTTATAGATGGAAATTATTCATAGAAAGGTAAACTGTGGATATATACAACATAGATGCCTTATTTGCATGAGGGAAGGCAGATCCAAAAGAAGATACATTGTGTAATTTCATATATGCAAGTGCATGAACACGCAGAGCTGATGGACAGTGATGAAAAGAGAAATATGGTTGCCTGAGGGGATGAGGACTTACTGAAGAGGTACAGGAGAGAACCTGTTGCTGGAGTTGGGGTGAGGAAGGTTCATCTTGGCTGGCTTCGATGTATGATATAGCTAGTCAACTGACCAGAATTCATGCACTCACACTGCATTTCACTAGAGGCTAATTTTACCTTAAGAGTGACAATGATAATAATTATAGTAGTAAAGACTATGATGCCTAACATTTGAGGCAGGGTGGAAGCAGGAAGTCCTGTTGGGAAGCTATTGCAATAGACCATCTGGGGGAGATGTGAGAAGTGACCAGGCTTGGAATCTTTCTGAGGGAGGGTCAGGATGGTTAGTCCAGAAGGCAAGAGCCTTGCCTGAATCCATGAAGCCCATGTATTTGTACATTTTACTCTGATGCTTCTAAATGTTCTATAATGATTTGAAGCTCATCATAATATGTATTCAGTAGGACTGAGAAGACAAAACTAAAAATTGCAAATGGAAGATAGAAGAAGCAAAAATGCAAATTTTTGGACTAATATTTAAAAATGAAGACAAGGAATCTCTTTCTGCTCAGAACCCTTGGCTGGGTATCAAACACAGGTTGCCCATGGGATGCAAAGGGGACCATGTGGGTCTTTCAACATCAGGGGAGAGGAAGACGAGACTATGCCTACCCAAGCAGTTCTGAATTGTGTTGATTTTAGTCAAGGAAGTGTATGTCTTTTACAGACTTTCTGATTGTATAAAACCAAAAAATACACTTTTGCAGGATTTATAATGGAATATTATATCACAGAGTTTGACTATATGGAGGAGGGTGTTAAAGGGATGTATTTTAGGAAAAACTATCTTCCTGCTGTGTGATTTATAGTGTAAATATAAGTGTAAATAGCATATGCTGTAAGTTAGGATAAAATAAAAGCTTGAATAAATCACTACAAACCTACATAGTGATATGGAGATTGAGCTTGGTCTGGAGATATCGAGTGTAAATGAAGGCAACAATTGATATAAAAGGAATACTGCAAAACTATATGCAAGAAAATGTGCTGATTATTGATTGATCATGATAAATATAAACATACAGTTGCTGCTGCCAATTCAATGAGAAGAGAACTTGTCAATATTAAGCTTTATTTTATTAAAAACAGTTAACCAGTCAGAAGTAGGAGAGAAGAGAGAATTTATATGTGGAGAAGGTGTTAGAAATATATGCCAGTAATGCAGTCAATCAAATTAAGCCTAATTTTGGCTTTGGAACTTTGGTTTGACTTCTTGGAAAATGGACCAGTCCAAATGCATGCTAAAGTCAACATTAATGGATGGCAAACTTCTATTGGCATTTCGCAACTGATCAAATAGCAAAGATGGCTGTCTCGGGCAGAGCCTGGGGAAAGGAGGTAGTTGTCATAAATAATTTCTAGTGTTCTAAGATGGCTAAATTTGGGGTTGTTCTTCAGCAAATGTACTTGCAATTTATTTCAAATTGGTGAATAAAAATGACCACAGTTTTGGATGTTACTAGTGACAAAATTATGCTTCTGCATCGATGACAGTATATACATTAAAAGAAATATGAAGAAAACCATTACAGTTGGAAAGTCTGGGTGATTTATGTACTTCTGATGATTTAGGTTTGACTAAAGCAGGGTCTGGTGCTTTAAGGCAAGCAAAGGTTTGTTGTGCTGACTGCAGATAGCAAGGTGACAGGTTTGTTAGCTGCTCTCTGGGAATATGGCTGGTGGTACAAATAGGACCCAATGATAAAGGCTGGGCTGCCTAGAATCCTTAATAATGAGGGGCAATGAGGTGTGGTGATGAGACATCCAGATAAGAATCTGGAATCTGGTTTCTGATCCTGGTCCAGCCACTTACTAGATGTTTCTGGTTAGACAAGTCATTCGGCCTCCCTTAGCCTGGGCTTTTCCATCTCTTACTGTGCAACAGAGGAAATTTGTGCCTTCTGAACAAATCTGCAAATATTGGCTACAGTTGTTTTTTACTATTGGCTAGTAACTAACTCCTCAGTGTGAGCCCAAGCTGGAGTCACTCAATGGCTAATGCTCGATCCTGGAGATATTTTAGGAAATAACCAATACAAGATGCATTGGGTTGGAGCCACAATAAGAGTCCTACATTTTGACAGTCTGCTGTTTGATAAAATTAATAATGCTTGAGAAGAATATTATAAAAGCCAGTGGGAGGGGAAAATATAGAATACATTTGTGAGAAACCTTAAGCCGGTATGGAAACTGAGAGCGAGCCAAGGAAAGTTGATTATCATCCTGCTGCCAGTGAGTCATTGTACACACAGATGCACATGTACACACACACACATTTATACAGATATAAATATTACAACATATACACAGACATGCACACGTAGACACATAAATACACAAACATGCATATATGCACAGATACATGTGCACACACATCAGTTAGCATAGGTTTTGTCAGTTGGGTCTCAGAGAGGCTGATTAGTGAAGACAAATAACATTCATTCCAACAATGGACAATCACAGTTTGATCACCTTCTCAGGAAATGCTGGCTGTCTCTGAATTTTTAAAATGAAACAGTGATGGTGTCTTAGCCTTATCTTATTCATTTTTTGCTAGAGGAGAAGAGTGTTTATCTAGGTTTGGGATTTGTTGATGTTGTGAACAATGAGGGAATCATGTAATAAAAAGGGACTAGGATTTTGTGGTTTTTAAATCATTAAAGGCCAGAGACAGACTATGCCTAGAAAGGAAAGGGAAGAGTACTGCTTTTCTTGTGTTTAAAATGTCCCCAAACCTTATCAATCCTCTGTGCTCACATCAACACTATCACCTGGACATGTGAGGGAGGAGTTGGGAGAATCTCGAGGGTGCCCAACCCTCACAGGGAATGCTGAGGTCAGGGGTGGGGTGGGACAAGCCCAGTTAAGGCCAAGCACAGCCTGAGGGGCATCTGTCCCCAAGCTGGCCTCAGTGTGGATACAGCTGACTTCCTGTGGTGCAAGAAAAGTCTTTAAACCCTATGCACATATGGTCAGAGACTAAAAGTCCACATTGAGAAAAAGATGGAAACATTTATTTGCGTAGAATTGTTGCACCCAGCGACAAAGAACCAACCAGAAACCGATATTAAATCCACACAGGAGTTTATTACCGGGACCGAGCCCAGCATTGGACTCCAGTCTAGACTTGGGGAGATTAACATATTTTATACACCTTTGAGGCCAGCAGTTTCTAGGACCCCCTATGGGATAGAACTAGCAAAGCAAGCAAAAGGTACAGAAGCTGAATGCCCTGTCGTTAAAACATTTGTAAAACAATAGTTGATTAATTGTTGCTTCTAAGAGACCCTCTAAGGGGAGGAGGTTTCTAAGCTTCATCCTTCTGAGTTCATCTAAAGGGCAGGCAGGTGGGTCAAGCAGCAATATGGAGTCTGTCTTGCTAACTAGGGTCCTTCAGAATGATGGGCTATTTTTAATTCAAAAATTGTTTTTACTGTGGTTTATTATAAAAGGAACATGCATGTATTATAAAAATTATAAAGATGTGGATTTTAAAGTTTAGAAAACCTTAACATTGGGTCTGTGCTGTTTTCAGGCAGAGAACGTTGCTAGCCAAGCCCTTGTCATAGAAGAAGTGCTCTCAATGGCAGATGTGGCCACTGGTGTGAAGGTGAGAGGCACCCCGACCCTGCCCTTCAAGAATTCATGCTTGTTTTGCATGGCAGGGAGTGAAAATGCACCCGAGTTCTCAGTCCACTCCCTGGGATTTGTGTTTGTAAAATCCTGCGCCTCATAACACAGCCCTCGCCTTCCTCTTTAACAATTGTGCTTAATCCTGTTTCATTTTCCTTTGAGTTTCTTTTCATATAGCTTAATTACATTTGTATAATCAATTATTTTCACTTATCATAATTTTAGAAACACAGTGTCATAATCATTTGTGATTTACTTTCTGGACTTAGATATTATTGTTAAGATTGATCTATCTTGTTGCAAGTCACAATATTTAGTAATTAAAACCCTTTTTATTTTGAAAATTAAAAACTTTATTTTGAAACAATATTGCTTACAGAGAATTACAAAAAGAGTGCATAGAGTCATGTGAACTCTTTACCAAGTCTCCCTCAAGGATGTCATCTTGGACAGTTGTAATGCAATATAAAACCAGGAAGTTGACATTGGTACAGTATAGTTAGGTGAGGACACAGACTTAATTCAGATTTCACTCATTTTAAACATAGACTCAGATGTGTGTGTGTGTAGTTCTATGCAGTTTGACTCCATGTATAAATTCAGTGATCACCCTACAATCATTTACACTGAGTTTGAATAAATTCGGGAGGGGCAACTAGCAATTTAAAGCAGTTTTAAGAAACACGTCAACCAGTTGCAATGTGTGATCTTTATTTCAATTGTGGTACAGACAGAAAATTGCAGGGGGAAAAAAAGCCATGCATCAGCTAGGGAAATTTGAACAGTAGACACTGGGCAATATTAGAGGATTTGTAGTATATTTTTAGGAGGGGTAAAAGTTTTAGAGTTATGTTTAGAAGAAGAGTCTTTATCTCTTACAGATGTGTAAGGAATATGTCTTGATGAAATGATAAGATGTCTGGGATAAACTTTCAGATAACCTTGTGTGTAGGAAGGAAAAGTGGATGAGGCAGGAGATGAATCTAATGAACCATGAATTGGTCATTGTTGTTATTATACGTGTCTATTTTGTTTGGAAATTTTCACAATATAATCATTTTTATCCTTTTTTTTTCTTTGGTACCGGGGATCGAACTCAGGTCCTTGCAATATAATTGTTTTTAAAAAGTCTTAAAGCTGAATCTTCTAGAAGGAAAGTCAAGCAGATTTTAAGAAATGATTCTTTGAAATGGTTCTGTGTTAACGTCACTCTCTTGCTTCAAAATCCTTCCCACCCTTCTTTAGGAAACCCTCCCATCCTGGACATGGCCCATGGTCCTTGCACAATAGAACCCTGCTCCCCTCTCCAGACACATTCTGTTTTGTTCTCCTCCTCCTGTGGAACTCTTGCCACACTGGGCTTCTTTTGGTTTTTTTGGCACACCGTTGTGCCATCTTCAATTGGCCTTTTCCCTGCTTTGCCTAAGTAAACTTGCCCATCTTCAGGTCCCAGCTGAAGTGCCCTTCCCTCAGGGAAGCCCCTCTCAAGCCTACGATTTAAATCCCATCTACTCATTGTTATCTCACTTTCTACTTTGTACTTTTCTGTCATCACAGGTACACATTTGAATCTCTGTATTTATTCATGTGATTAGTTACTTTAGGTTTCTTAGAATCACTGGAGGTCAAGCTTCTTGAGGACTATTACCCCTACATTCTTAGTACATAGTAGATATCAATATATAAATACTATATGTCAAATCAAAACAGTATAAGGATTCCTTACAAGGTTAAACATAGAATCACCATATGACCCAGCAATTCCACTAAGGTGTGTATCCCACAGAATTGAAAACGAATCTGTAGCAGCAGATACTTGTATGCCAGTGTTTATTGCAGCATTATTCACAATACCTAGAAGATGGAAACAAACAAACAGATGAATGGATAAACAACATGCAGTATTATATACAACAGATGATTATTCAGCCATAAAAAGGAATGACGTTCTGATACATGCTACCCCATGAGTGAACCTTGAGGACATTATGCTAATTGAAATAATCCAGAGGCAAAGGGATAAATACTGTTTGAGTCAACTTATATGAACTATCTAGAACAGGCAAATTCAGAAGGCAGAGTAGAAGTTATCAGAGGCTGGGGAGGGAGAATGGGGAATTATTGAGGTATGAATACAGAATTTCTCTTTGGGATAATGAAGAAGTTTTTGATTGGACAGTGGTGATGGTTGCACAATATTGTGAATGTAACTCATGCCAATGAACTGTACACTAAAAATGGCTAGAATGGCAAGGTTTATTTTATTTATATACATATTTATAATAAAATACTTAATTAAAATTATAATTTTTAATTTTGGTTTCTTCCTCACACACCAGTCATTGTGGGAGATTTTTTTCTTGAGCTTGGAAATCCTAGGCAGTTGGAGAAACTTGTGCAGTGTGCCTGAGTCTGGCCTGGAGATTGTGGTTGTCCCTTTGTTGGTGGTGGAGAGTGTTCATGAGGGTGCATGGTTTGTGGGCTGGGAACAGCTCCTGTCAGCTCTGGGTGGGTCAGGTGGTCCTCTGGTCCCCCCACCAGCCCAAGAGCAGCTGCTTTTTGCAGGAGTTGGCTGTTGACTAGGGGTGGGGGTGGGGTGGGACAGCAGTGTCAACTCATGAAAGTCATCTGTTCCCTGTAGGCCTCAATCCTTTTTCTTTCTCTCTCCAGATCTGTGTTTATCCAGAGGTTCCGTGTTTCCCTGAGTGCTCTAAACAAATGTGGTTGCACTTATGCACGCGCATGTTGGCAGAGTTGTGCTGGTCTTGAGAGGACACACAGGGATAGGGTAGGAATGTCAGAGAAGTGACAGGGAAAAGGACGTTGTTTACTGGGGACTTTGAATCCCCATTTCAGGTTGGGAGCCAGCCCAAGATTTTCTATCCAAAACATGGATGCAAGCTGGAAGGATTCTGAGCCCAAAAGAAACACAACTTGTTTCCTTCCCTCCTTCCTCATGACATCACTGTTCTTTTTCCTTCTTTGAATCATCTTACTATTTGTCTTAGTCTGCTGGGATGCCCTAACAAAATACCATAGATTTACAGCTTAAACAACAGAAATTTATTTTACCACATTTCTGGAGGCTGGGAAGCCTGAGATCAGGGTGCTGGTAGGGTTGGGTCCAGGTTAGAATTCTTTACCTGGCTTTCCCAGGGCCCATGCTCTTGCTGTGTTGTCACATTGTGGAGAAAAGCGCTGGTCTCTCTCTCTCTCTTCTTCTAAGGACACTCACCCACACATGGTGATTAGACCTCACCTAACACCAATTATCTCCCACACACCCATCTCAAAATACCATCACATTGGGGGTTAGGTCTTCAAAATATGAAATTTTAAGGGAAATGGGACACAAATCAATCCATACAATATCCTTTCTAGGGCCACCATTGTCTCAAAAAACACTTCCAGTGCCTCAGGGCATCTCACTTGCTCTTTGGATGGACAAACACCTAATGCACCCATAGGCTTATCAGGAGACCCTTTTGTGGGTTTTTTGTGGAGGAGGGGCCTGGCCCATCATAGTTGGGGTCCTGGCAGGCTTCTAGCATGCCTGAGGGATCTCCATGGCCCATCATGGCAGGGGTGCAGTCAAGTCCCTTGGACTCTCATTCTGTCTCTAGGACTTCCTGGTCATGGTCCTGGTGTGCATATATGCACCTTAGTTTTCTCTTCTGTAAAGATGGTACTGCTAGTGTCCATTCATAGGCTGTGTACAGATTTAAAGTGATAATGCCTACAATGAACTCTGCCCTGCCTGGCATGTGCCAGGAGCTTTGTAAGTGGTGGGTGACCTCCTGAGACATGGCCAGGAGCCCTTCCCAACAGTCTTCAAGGTAGTGGCTCCATTAGTGGAT
Organism: Heterocephalus glaber; assembly: GCF_000247695.1. The sequence goes on along the minus strand of NW_004624749.1, from coordinate 1,483,006 downwards.
TTAGTTGAAACCAATCTGTATTCTTGCATTAGCTGACCAGATTTGCCATCTAGTAGCATTTGGGGTTTAAAAGGCCCTTCTGAGGCTCATCCTTTGGCCCCTTTGGTCTGTCCTGACTGCAGTTCCCAGTCCCTGGTGTCTCTATTTGTGGCCTCCAGAGGCTGCTGCAGCTGGGGCTGGGTGTGCTGTGGTCCTTCCCTCGTAAGCCAGATGTTGCAGCTGTCCTTTTTCTTCTCCAGATTAGTGAGAAAGAAAAGAAGCACTGTCCCGAATGGTGGAATGTTTGAAGTTAAAATTGTGATTAGGTGATTTAATTTCCTTTCTATCGCTTTTCCAAGTTTCTCTCAGAGCAAATGGGCTTCTCAGTTTCCTGTCCCTGAGGTCTAATTAGGACAGGACACTGGGTGGAGATGATAGCAGTGGACATAGTGCCCTTTCAGAAGGATATTTTGGATGGATGCCCTTCTCCTGTCAGCCTCAGCATCCCTGACTCAGCGTCTTCTTCCTAGTTCCTCCTAGTTCTTCCTGGTTCCTCCTCCAAGCTGCCCAATTGCAATTAATGGACCTCCATTTACCTTGTGACTCAGGCTAAAGACCAGGTGTCTCCTAGAACATTCTCTTTCTTCCTTTCCCAAATCCATGTCATCAGCTCTGTCTCTAGCATCCAGTCCTGAATCCATCCACTTGTCTTCTCATTGACCACTGTAGTCTGAGTTGCCACCACCACTTACCTGTCTGACTCCTTTTTGTGGCTGGGTGGAGGCCATGGCTTTCCCAGGAGACACCTGCCGAAAGTGTATCAGGCCAAGGGTTCCTTTCACAGACCCCCTCAGATGCTCCCCCTGCACCTGGCCTCATTTGGTCAGGTTACCTGTATTCAGAGAAGGTAGATTTAGTGAGGAAAACTCTCTACATTTTACCTGATTATGTGGATTGGGGTCATGCAAATGCCAGCTCTGGTAACTGGTGTAGTTTTCTGCAAAACAACAAGCCCAAGGCTTCTACTAATACATCTAGTGAATGGAAGCTTTTAAAATGTGGATGAAACATTTTGGCTTTTTTCTCCTCCCTGCCTAAATAAGAGGAAAGGATTTAAAACCTAGAAAAGAAATATATTGTAAAAAACACATTAGCCACCAGCCAAAGAGATTTAGGGATGGAAAATTCAACTTGTTTTAGTTTGAGCAAAATATTTTTTTAAACTTGAGTTCCAAGATGGTTTAGGGAAAAATATGTATGATTGGATTGATTCCATTTGCCTGGCTGGAATCAGTACTGTAATTTGTAGTGCCCTCTGTGATTCTGTAGAGAAGCATGCTGAGTGATCAGGGCATTAAGCATCTTCCCAAGAGACTTAAGTTTCTCCCAGTGAAAAGCACTTCCTATGTCATATGTGATTCGTGAAGTTTGCCTGTCCTGATGTCAGACTGCTTTTGCTGGTCAGAGATGGTAGAGTCGGGCAAATGCCATTTCATGAAGTTAATACCAGGTTGATCATACATATATGGTGCAGGTGTCTCATTCATTTGTCAGTGATCCCAGAAAAAAAGCTCAATCTAAACTTGCCTGAGCAAAAAAGGCATTTGTTGTTACTGAAGAGTCCAGGGTGCAGCAGGCTTCAGGTACGGGTGTATGAAATCTGATTATCTCTCTCTCTCTCTCTCTCTCTCTCTCTCTCTCTCTCTCTCACCTCTTGGCTGTCTCCTTCCTCTTACCTCATCCTCCATATGTTATGTTGGTTTCATTCACAAGCTCATGACTACAGGGCTGCCTGCAGTGCTAGACCTCCTGCCCTCCAGGTTCTATTGCATAAAAAATGAGAGCTGCTCCTTCTCAGTGGTTGAACCATGTGTCCCTGTGGACACTTGGGATGGGCCCATGTGGATCACGGGTCCATGCTGGCAGGCATCCTCAATGGCCAGGGGGATGGGTGCAGCTTAGCTGGTCCTGTATCACAGACTCATCCTAAACCTGGGGTGGTGTCAGTGTCACCCACATACTACTTGGGTTGATTCTAGGGGAGGAGAGGTCCCTAGAGGAAAATTGGGGTTGTGTGGCTAGGAGGGAGAAAGCAAGCTAACTTACAAACCAGCAAATGATTCTGTCTTTGCAATCATTTGTCTTGCTTCTTTCAAATGGCCCTGCTCTATCTGCCTCTTCTTCCTCCTCCTTTTCAGAAACAATTTTCCAGGATTTATGAAAGACCAGGCAAAGTGCCTGACAGTTGATTCTTACTGAATTCTCATGGCAACTTGATGAAGTACGGAATCTCAGCCCTTCCCTCTTTCTCAGGATTTGGCCTTCAGGCTCTTCCTTCTCTGAACCTTAGCACCTTTTTCTGGCAAGTAGGTATAATGATGTTTTTCTCACAAGGCTGTTGAGAGAATCCATGAGCTTGTGTGTGTGGAGCTCAGTGAACAGGTGCACTTATTATTCATCCCATTTGTCAGATGAAGAAACTAAGATTCTGAGTCTTTTTTTTCCAAGATCTCACAACCTTGTAGTGGAACTAGAGCCTAACCAGGCTATCTCACCCCAAGCTGTTTACTTGCTCATTCTGCAGCATCCCTCTCTCATCAGCTTCCCCTATTTGCTGTATCTCATGGCGGGACTCACCTGTGTAAAACTTGATCAATGTTTCGGATCACTGCACCATTGCTTGTGCCAACTCTGTTGTGTGTCTTTTTTGTGCCAGGCACTGAGCTAGATTCTAAGGAGACAGTTAAGAAAGGTCATTTGATTCAGTGAATTGGGCAACCCTGAGAATAGAGGACTAACTATGAACTTGGGGGGAGGACTCTGCAAGAGAGAGACACTTCAAGGACATCTGCAGAGGGCAGCTGGAGCTTGCCAGGCAAGGAAGGAGAGGGGTGTGGAAACCTGTCACTTACTGGGCCTAGGTGAGTTTTGAGGAACTGAGCAGATGCTTCCTGGATGGAGTTGGACTAGTGGGTTTAGTTGCCATGATCTTGCTGACTGTTGGTAATAATGGTTCCTATCGTCCTTGTTTCCAGTGTGGAGTAACTTATTGGTTATTTGGCAGTGCAGTCAGGAATCTTGGAAGCTCTGACCATGTCACTAAGTGGCTGCAGCCACTGAAGGTATGGCATGTACTTTAAGAGATGGCTTCTTCTAAAGAGAGCTTTAAGCATGCATAGTACTGAGGTGTGCGTGTGTGTCTGTGCTTTGAAGGAAAGGAAAGCAAGACAGAATGGGAGTCACTGAAAATCTTTTTCTAAATGAGAATTTCAAGACTATCTCTTAAATTATTATACTAAGTATGCTATATTGTTAAGCTCACAACAACTATCATTAGACTCGTTTTATAATTGTCTCCAATTCAGCTCTCCCTTTCTCATCAAAATTCTTAATGGTCTGAGAGGTCTGCAGTTAGAGGCCACCTGACTAGTTAATTCCCTTCTAATATCTGGTGAACTACAGGAGCAGAACTAACTGGGATGTTTGCAATGACTGAGAGAGGCCACAGGAGCAATGTGAAAGTGATCCAGACACAAGCCGCCTTTGACCTTACTACTCAGGTGAGGAATCTGTCTTTTGTTCCACTGTTCAGGACAGCAAGTGACCTGTACAGAGCAGATTATCCTTCTTTCTGAGTTCAGCTTCACACCCAATGTGTTTGCTTCTCTGAGGAACTTGGATTCAGAACTGGTGCAGTAGAAGTATACCTTAAGCTCAACCTTCTAACACCAGCCAACATTTACATAGCACCTACACTGCACTGGGCACTGGTCCAAGCTCTTTGCATCCAAAAGCCATGTTGTTTTCACTCCTGACAGTAGCTGGTAAAGGACAGGAAGAGAGATCATTGTTGGTTTTCTCCACTATGTATGGTAGCACTCCCAGTGCCAGGGCTTCCTAATTCCCTCTGTATGGCATCCTTTCTTCTTCCCCAGCAGTGATCCATTAAACACAATATTAAGGGGTTAATTGAGCACATATGTGCTAGGCACTAAGTTAAGTACTCTACACGTGACATTGTGTCAAATGCCCTGTAGTTGTATATAAAAAGATGTGATTTTACAGATAGGGAAACTGGGGCTCAGAGAAGATAAGAAACTAACTATAGTTATGCAGTAAATGAGCATGGCTCAGGTTCAAGTGTGGCCATTCTTGTCCTTGCGGAGTGGCTCCCCTGTTAAGATGGCCTGCAGAGCTTATATCTTTTGGGGTTTTGTCCTCTCCAAGCTGTGGTATTGAGGTCACCTTTCTACCATTAGTGGGGGAGAAAAACCATCCACAATTCCTATTTATTTGTTTCTTCTTGCAATTATTTTTTTTTCCACAAAAACAATTTTCTGTGTTGGTCCCATGTTCCCCAAACAGCATAAATGATTTAGCTACCTGGTGGGCCTCAGCAGCTGCCACTTGCCGACAGGGAGTTGCAGAGTTGCAGTTATAATGATGAGAAAACTCTGGTGGGTGCTGTGTCCCCCTGGGGGTGGGGAGGGAACAAGCCCATCATAAATTCAAGGCACTGAGAACTGATGCGACAGGGAATGGATTTCTCCCTTCATCAGGTTCCTGTTCCACTTTCATTTCCCTTTTAAAATGTTCAAGCATATCTAATGAGCCCTCCCTTCCTCCAGGACAGTAAAATCTCCTACATTTTTTCGCTATTCATTCCTGTGGGTTGGTTCTTTTGTTTTTGTTTTTAGGGTTTTAAAATTTTTTGGCTAATTGTATGGATAGTTAAGAGGTAAGAGAGAGCTTTATTTTTATATTCTATGCTAACTACAAAAATCAATGAGGTTATGAGCTCTCTGGCCAAAGCTGTTTTTATTTTAGTGCTTGTAACGCTGGATTTCAACAAATAGTTATAATAGTAACCAGCACACATGGTGTGTGTTATTTAGATCCAGTTTTAACTCCAGCATCTTGGCTGATGCAAACTTTCCACATCAAGCATCTTGCCAGAAGTGACAAACCTCTTTCCCAGGGTGTATCGGATGTTCACAGGACGGGTGGCTTCCTGCTGTCTTCCCAGTCCCACCAGACCTTCTCTGCCAGGCTAGTGTCCCCCCCCCCCCCCCCAAACAAACCCCCCCCCCCCCCGGGTGTTTTTTTTTTTTTTTTTTCCCCCCCCCCCCAATAAGCATCCTCCTACCCACACAGGTTGTTTTATTATTGTTTGTTTCCACTGCTCCCAGTTTCAAGTACCTCCTCTCCTTGAAAAGTCTTAACTTGCCCGATAAGACAAGGGTGGCCTCCAGAGACATCTCTTAAAAAAGATTCTACTTATCCATTTATGTTTCTGCAAAGCACTTGCACATGTTAAAAATTTCCCTGTACAAACAGATGTCAGGGAATGTTTTCTTAGGCCTCAAGACTGTATTTCTTGGCCGAAGGGAAATGCAGTCTTTATACTTTTAATCTGAAATCTGAGATAATCTTTGTGTGATCAATAGCTTGTTGATTTAGTACAGCCACATCTTCAATATTGTCAACTCCAATTAAATGCATGGTTCAGCTTTCTGCCATTTCCCCTGGTTTCTCTGACCCAGAGCAGGTACCCTGTGCTCAGAGCTGGCAGTAGGGTCCATCCCTCCTTGGCAAGAGGTTTAAGGATAACCCATGTGGCAAGCAAGATTAAGGAGAGCCAAGAAGCGAAGGGGAGCATTTCCATTGTGATTCTTTTATTGGCTTCTAGAGAGTGGGAAAAAGAAGATGGAGTTTTGAGCAGGAACTGAAATAAAACCATGAATTTTCCCCACTTTTCCTCACAGCCAGTGTTAGTTTCAGACTGTTTGGAGCTGTAATCCGTGGCTATGTTATGGAAACAAACTACATGGGATATTCTAAGATTATTTCTTGAATAAGATAGAGGTTCATTTGCAAATGCTTCTGTTTTAAGGGCTTGGGTATAGGAACTACTCTTTGGGAACATTTAATTACTCTATTCATTGGCCAGGAAAATGGCAGAGCAGATTCTGAAACAATCATCCAAAGTCTTTAATGAGTGATGTGTTTAACAATTGAAATTGTCTGGGTTGATATTCTAAGGAATGGCGGGAATAGGTCAGGGCTCCACCATGACCCAGTTTGACTAATTGGTTGATTGTTATTTAAATGAAGGCCCAACTCACAGGTACAGGGGCATCCAGGGTTTGTGGATGGAAAGGTGGAGAACTGACATCTGCTGAGATACAGACAGAAGGAATCACACAGATGTGAATCCTGTAACAATGCATCTAGGAGCAAATCATTGGATGTTCCCTCCTTTCCTGAGAATCTTGCAGCTGGAGTGTTTGGGATGAGGGATATGTGGAGAGCTTAATATACATCACCCAGGCTTGTAGGGGTTTTGTTTTGGATTATTTAAAAGTGAAAAACCATAGTATGAAGTAGTCTAGAGAGAAAAGTTGATAATTGAAGGATGACTTTATACATTAAAGCCAGGCAGACTCAGCCAAACAGCATACACATCAACCTGACATTTTTTTTAAAAGTTCAGACATGGAGGAAGCGAATGAATGAAAATTGGCCACTTATTTTCTTGATTGGATTATGCAGTGAAAAATCACTTTAATTTCAGTCATTTTTGAAGTGGAGGTGGAAGGGAAAGAGAATACAGCAGTGTTTCCTTCACCAAGCTGAGCCAGCTATTTCTATTGTCTGAAAAATCCCAACGATGTGGGGCTAACTTTACAGTGTTCATTGCATTGACCCAAGAAGTTGAAATGAGCCATACAAAGAGAGATGTACTCTATAGCTCTGGCCTTTCTGTGTAGGAGTTTGTAATTGACACTCCATGTGAAAATGCCCAGAAGATGTACATTGGAAACGCCATGAGTGGAAATTACACAGCTATTTTTGCCCAGCTCGTCATAAATGGAAGATCACAAGGTTTGTCACCACCATGAAAAACTAGAAGAATTCTCTTTTCTGTGACTTTTTCAGTGAGTACTTTCTAATGAAAACCTGCTTTACAGGGCTGTTTTTATTTTGTAAAAAATATTTCAGTAATGACTTTATCTCCTTAATAGATACAATGATAAAATATATCATAACATTTTGGCATTATTCCCTATTACATGCAATTTGGGGATCAAAATCATTTGGTGCCATTCCAGGAAAGGAGTTAAGTTTTATTCATATCTTAGAGAGTTTAATAAAGGATCTCTATGGCTTCTTCAGGGCCCCACTGTTTCATCATTCCTGTCCAGGATGGAAATGGAAGCTTGTACCCAGGAGTGACAGCTATTGATATGATGCACAAAGAAGGCAAGTCCCAGGTGAACCCTCTCCTGTGCGCATTTGCACCTGCTCACCCCAGCCAAGGAGAATCCAACAGGACTCAAAAGAGGCAATGATAGCAGACCAGGCTGCCATTTATGAATGTGTATTGATCTCATTCTCTTCCAGCTTCTCAAACTTCCTAGGAATGAGGCAGTTCTGTTCTGAGCACTTCTTTGTCTCTCCCACTGAGCCTTTGGGCTCTCAGAGGGCAGAGTGTGGCTTTCTCTCCAGTACCCCTAACCCTTTGGTTGATGTTTGTACCCATAAGCCCTTGAGGAATACTCAGGATTGATGTGGTATGTTAGTCTGGGGAGGCTGCTGACCGCTAACTGGGAGGTTTTACAACAGCAGTTTATTGTCTCACAGTTTTGGAGGCCAGAGCTCTTAGGTCACAGTGTCCACAGGGTTGGTTTCTTCTAAGGATGGTGAGGGAAACATCTGGTCCAGGACCCTGGTCAAAGTCTCTCCTTGGCCTGCAAATGGCCATATTTATGTTAACATGTGTGCCTGTCTTCAAATTTTCTCTTCTTTTTTTTTTTTTTTTTGTACAGGGGATTGAACTCAGGACCTTGTGCTTTCGAGGCAGGTGCAGCGCCACTGAGATAAATCCCCTGCACAAAAATATTCTCTCCTTTTTTAAAAAAATTCTTTTATTGGTACATTTTAGGTATACAATACGTTTACATTTATCATTGGGTGCTTGTACCTGTACATGGTGTTTCTTGGTTCTTATTTTTTTCCCCATTACCTGTGCGCCCTTCACCCCCTCCACCCTTCCCTATTTACATAGATTTCCTTTCCATTTCCATTTTTTTTCTTTTCTCATAATTTTTCCTTTCCCTTCTTTCCTTTCCCTTTCCCCTCCCACCACCCCTACACCTTTGGACCTTTTAATATTTCAAATTATCAATTATTCATTTTAATAATTTTAATCCTTATTTACACTTTCAGTTTCTCACACTAGAGAAACTATTCGGTATTTAAACA
>NW_004624749.1:1442851-1468948 GCF_000247695.1 Heterocephalus glaber | reverse complement strand
GGGCAGCAGTGTGCAGTTATAAGCCCATGCGTCTCAGTAAGCCAGTCACAGATTCAGGCAGATTTCTGGCTGCAAGTCCCAAGTTGAGCTCCCTGACCTCCTGCAGGGTTGAACTCTGCCAGGTTCTACTGCAGGTTCCAGCTGCCTTTCCCCTGAAAATAGTCCAGGTTGTGATGGGAGATGATGATCCCTCCAGCTTACCAAGCATGGTGGTTTGGTGTGCCTTTATTGCAGAGATTCTCTTCACATTTCCAGTGGGCTTCAGTTTTCATTAGGGAGCCTGAGAGAGGGCCTCTCTCTGTTGTTCACTTCTGTAGCTCAGGACAGTGGCCTTTATGCCTCCCTGTGCTTCTGTAGTGTGGCTCCAAGTAGCTGCTAAGCTGGAGGCTTGTGGGTGTGCCTGGGGGGTTCCTCACCATTTGAGTCTCCTGGTCGCAAGTGGGTGGTGAGAGCCGGACTGAGCAGGGTGCACTCAACCTGCACCTACTCTGCCTGTGAGCATGGATAAGCTGGAGCAAAATTTTCTCTTTTTATTATGACACGGTCATTTATATTGGGGCCCACCCTAATGACCTCCGGTTAACTCGACTGCTTTTGTAAAGACTGTCTCTGAATAAGGTCACATTAGGGCCAGGGATTTAGCTCAGTGGTTTCGCCACCTGCTGCACAAGCGCAAGGACCCGAGTTCGATCCCTGGTACCAAAAAAAAAACCCAAAAAAACAAATAAGGTCACATTTACAGATATGTGGGTTAGAACTTCACCATATGAATTTAGTGGGTTGGGAGGGGCTCACAATTCAGCTCATAACAGTCATGAAGAACAAGCCAGGGCTTTGGGCCATCTTTGGCCAATATCAAGCTAAGCCAAAGAAATGAACCCAAGAGTGAAAGACACAAGAGAGAAGGAAGATCAGAGGAGAAAAGAGGGAAATGTTAGGTTTTTGATGGAGGGATGTAGTCCCATTCCCACACTTAGTGCTAATTGGCCCCTGCTGCAGGGGCAGGGATGGGCTGCAGGTGGGTTTGCGAAGGTTTTAAATGCATCTCATGGGGGTGACTAAGTCCCTGGCCCCTTGACAGCACCTCACATGTCAAGTATTGCTGAGAGCAGAGGAGTAGCTGTGCTCCTATGAAGTCTTGCCAGACACTGAAAATACTGGCAATTGCAGAAAGTCTGCTTTGGTTTCCTTGTAAGCTTAAAATGCAAGCGTGTCCTTGTCAAGAGGTGATGTGGTAAATGAATACTTTTATAAAAGAAAGAGCCCCCAGATTAAATCTCCCCAGGTTTTTATACAGAAAAAGTAGAACTCAGACTCTGACAACAGGTGTCCTTAGGAAACAGGTCTGTCCTAAAGCAGTCTTTAGGACACCATGCCCTCCTGTGTCTTTGTGGCCACTTTCCATTGTCCTGTGGCCTTTGCTTTTACCAGTTCACCCAGTGTGCTAAAAAAGTACCCAGAGGGAGGAGAGGTCTCAGATCTGCATTCCTGGTTGGGGAATAAACTGGCTGTCCTTCCCTCCTTGTCTTCATTGTCCATTCTTTCTGTTGCCCTGGACTCTGTTTCTTAGCCACAGTCATTGCTGGGGGCGGGGGGAGTCCATGTTCCCTCACCAGGTCCCCAATCCAAACCCTGAATCCCAGGCAACACAGAAGCAGAAGTGCACTATCCTCCATCCTCACTGGGGAGGGGTACTTTGGGAGCATAGGAAACGGACAGCACCCTCACCCTTTACCCTGAATAAAAGAGCATCAGCCCTTCTGCATGTGAAATAAGGGGCTTTGTGTTTTTAGGGGAGTCAGGCCTGGGAAGTAGCACGAAGCATATTTTTGATGCTGCATAGATTTCCCCTGCAGCTGCAATTCATTTCTGTTCTCTCTAGGTCTGCACGGTGTGGATAATGGAATTTTAATATTTGACAAGGTTCGGATACCAAGGGTGAACCTGCTGGACAAGTGAGTAGTTTTCTCCTAAATGACCACAGATGATGTAGTTTCTCCCAAGTGAGGCCTGGTTCTTCGGTCTCATGGGCTGCAGGCCCAGAGATTTTCTCCTACCTTCTCCTAAAGTTTACTGACAACACATTTGAAAAGGTAGAGAAGCAAATAGAAAAAAATTTAAATTCTCCAACATGCTCTTTTTCAGATATAATAATTATTAGACTTCAATATATGTCTTTTCAGACTTTTTTCCATGCCAACATAGCTACTGGATAGATAGGTTAGATTTTTACCAAATAAGATCCACTTATAGATGCTCTTTTTTAGACTTATAATTTACACTTAACATGATATATCAGTTTTTATGCAACAATGAACACACATAGGCATTATCATTTTTAATAGCACCATAAAAGTCTGTTAAATAAATGGGCTATAAGTTATGTAATCAACCCCTTGTCGCTGGGCATTTAGGTTGTTTTCTTTTTCTCCCCTACTATAAACTGATCAGTGTTGTTGCCTCCTTTGTGGGTGGCCAGAATTAAGACATCTCCCTTCAGCTTGGGAGGCTGTTAAACCACTGCTGCTTGGAGGAATAATTCCGGGGTGCTTGTTGTCGTTTCCCAGTGTCTCTCAGTGAGGCCAAGGTGAGTTCAACAATGAGGTGAAGGCTGCTTCCTCAGGTGTGTGCAGGGGTGGAGGTCCAGGGGTTGATTAATGATGTTCTTTGCAGAGACTAAGAAACAACAATTATCTTTGATTTTTCTTAGAAGTGGTTCATGAATCCTCTAAAAATCCTGAGCCACAATCATATTTAAATATCTGGCAAAGCCAGCAATTAGGGTATCAATAAACAGCTCTTTCTCCTTGCCTTCCTATGGATTACTTTCAAGCACTTTGCTCCTTTTTTGTTTTTGTTGCCTGCAAGTTCTTCTCAGCAGATAAACGTGGTAGCCAATGCCAAAAATTTGAGAAAAATGATGGGAAACAAAGTGAGAATGGACCAAATTCTGTTTGTTTTTCTCCCCTGTGAATTGGTAGGAAATAGAACAGAAACAATAAAAGCATGTTTGAAATTAGCCTAAGGAAGCCCCCTGGACCCTTTCAGTAGCCACCAATATCCATGAGAACAGGTCTGAGGATCACCTGCTCTCCCCGGAGGAGTCTGTGCATTTCCCAGTCACCTGTCATTGTCACCCACTCTGGGGGATGGGGAAGAGGAAGGAAGCTGCAGATGGGGAACTCTCGGTACACCACCTCCCCAAGGAGATCTTAGTGGCTTGGTCAGTGCTGTGTTACAGGCTGAACCAATGCTGAATGTTCATCCAATGCATTAGATTAGAAAATCAATTTAAAGAGAGGGAAAAATGACAGGGAGCTACATTGTTTGTAGAAAACTTAAGGATATTTAAAGTCTTTCTTTGATCACAAAATTTGATTTTAACATCATTTCATTGCATTTTAGCTGCCCCCTGCCATGTATATAGATCATCAATGTCAATAGAGGGGTTTTGAGGTTTGAGGAAGGAGCTCCACTTTGGAGTATCAGTTCATGACCTGTTAAAAAGTGAGCTAGTAAATACAGTCCTATCAAGATCCCAGCTGCCTTCTTTTTCTTTCTCTTTTTTGCAGAAATAATAAACTGATTATAAAATTCATACAGAAGGGTAAGAAATCCATAATAGCCAAAAAATCTTGATAAAAAACAAAGTATGAGAACTCACACTTGTGATTGAAAACTTACTACAAAGCTATAGATTGCATGGTGGTATTTGTGTAAAGATAGATATATGAACAATGGAATAAAGAGTCTAGAAATAAATTCTCACATTGATGGTCAAGTAATATTCATTTAGAGTGCCAAAACAATTTAATGAGGGAAGAATAGTGTTTTCACTATAATATAATAGTGGTACTGGGGCAACTGGATCTTCAAGGGCTGGGGATGCAGCTCAGTGGTTAAGCACTTGCTTAGCGTGTGTGAGGCCTTGAGTTCCATCTGTAAAAGCATGAAGTTGGACCCATACTTCACACCATATACAAGAATTAACTCAAAGAATTCTCAACCTAAATGTATGAGTTAAAACTATACAACTCTTTGAACACAGGTTTAAATTTTTGTGACCTTGATTTAAGTGTTGATTTATTAGATGTGACTCCAAAAGCATAAGCAAAGAAAGTAGGTAAATTGAACTTCATCAAAATTAAAAAAAATATTTTATGCATCAAAGAACACTATGAAGAAAATAAACAATCTAAAGGGTGGGAAAATATTTGTAAATCAAATACATCATAAGGATATAGTGTCGAGAATATAAAAAGAACTATTACAGCTGAACAATAGAAAGAAAAATAGCCCAATTAAAAAGTGAACAGAAATCTGAATAGACATTTCTCCAAAGAAGATATACTAATTACTAGTAAACACATGAAAAATGTTCAAGATCTTTATTATTAGAAACATACTAACCAAAATCACAAGGAAAAAACATTCTATACCCACTAAGACAGCTATAGTAAAGGAGACACTTCCAAATGTTGGCGAGGATATAGAGAAATTAGAATCATGACACAGTCCTGGTGGTAATATAAAATGTCACAGATTTGAAAAACCACTTAGCACTTCCTCAAAAGTTTAAAGTTACCAGATAACACAACAGTTCTACTCCTAGGTATCTATAAAAACATTGCCCACAAGATAACTGAAAATATATGTCTATTCAAAAATTTGTGTGCAGATGTTCACACCATAATTATTTATAATATCCATAAAGTGAAACGACCCAAACTTCCATCAATTGTCAACTGATGAATGGATAAACAAAATCTGGTATATTCATACAATTAAATATTATTAAGCCATAAACAGAAATAAAGTATTGATACATACTACAACATAGATGAACTTTGAAATCACTATGCTAACTGAAAGAATCCAGACGTAAAGATGATGTATTATATGATTCCATTTATGAGAAATGTTGGGAATAGGCAGATGCATGGAGAAAGAAATAAATTAAGGGCTACCAAGGACTGGAAGGTGAGGATTATGGGCAGTGACTGCTAATGGTTCTTTGGGAGGTGAAGAAGGTATTTTGATTTAAGTGCAGTGGTCACACAAATTTGTGTGAATGTTCTAAAAGCCTCTGAACTGAACTCTTTACAGGACTGAACTCTGTGATGTGTGAATTATGTCTCACTTAAAAAGTGGGCCAGTGTGTGGTGAGAACAGTGAGGTTCTGACACTGGTGTTGTGATGCTGGTCCTCACATCTCAGGGGCCAAAGCTGGGCAGCAGATCAATGGTGGCAGAAAATCTGCTCTTACTTCTCATGAGTCCAGCCTTTCTCAGCATTTCCTGGGGAGGAACTCACAAATGGGAATTCATATGATGTGATCTGGCTTCTTTGTAGCATGTTTATCAGCACCTCATTTCTTGTTATGGTTGAATAATACCCCATTGTGTGAATATACCTGATTTTGCTTATCCATTCAGCAGTTGATGGGTGTTTGGGTTGTTTCCACTTGGGGGAATATTATGAATAATTGTGCTATGAGTCAAGCCTTTCTTGGGGGAAGGCACTTTGCCACTCTGCCCTTTGTCTCATGGGGGAGGTTTCAGGATGCGGAAATGTGTGCACTTCCCCATGTGCCCACCTGACTTCCTTTCTAGTGGTGCCATGTCTTTATTTTTTGTTAAACTCCACCTTTTTTCCAATTCAGCTTGTTTTACTTTCCCCAGATTGGGCTCTGTGGCTCCAGATGGACAGTACCATTCACCAATTAAGGACAAGAGTGCAAGGCTCAATGCGATGATGGTAGCACTGACCCCTTCAAGATTAGCAGTGACTTTCCAAGCCATTGGTGCCATGAAGGTCACTGACTCTGATTCATTTGACCTTCACACTGTTTATTCTCTGTGTGTTCTGGGGATGGGTAAAATGTCAGAAGCTGAGCTTCTTGAGCCATAGTTGGTGTAAAGTGGTTACATGCCAGGGGGAGCAGTTGACTGTAACACAGAACATTTCTGCATCCTTCTAAGATAGTATTCCATCCATCTGCTCCCCAGATGTGTGCTGTTATCATGGTAGTAGAGCATGAGCATTGTAGCAATAGAGCCACACAAGATGACCCAGGGAGGCTGGGTCGTTCAGGATGAACACATCTACAGGGAAGCAGATAAGAGGTAACTCATGGGTAAAGATTAGCGAGTCTCGATGATCATCATGTGGCTGTCCAAGTGCGATATGCACCATCCATGAGGTCAGGCTCCCCCTCACCCCAGCTTCCCTCCCCCAGCTCTCCCTTGTATTGCTTTGGACAGAGCAGCAGGAGAGAAAAGCTCTGGAAGGCTCTTTTCTCCTCTCCACAGCTTCACACTGTTTTGTTCTCTGTGCCCTCTAATCTCTTTGAGTGAGAGCAAAGCCTGCTTTAAGCTTTCTTAAGCTTGGTGCAGCTGGAAGAGAGATGTAGATTCCCCAGGAATATACATTTGTGGCTTGAATCCAGCTTTTCCATCAAGAAGAAATAAATTTCATTCACCTGACTCTAGGCCTGATATCAGCCCATAAAAGTAACAGGAAACTCTTTCTTTACTCATTTCTGCTGGGCCGGCACTGATTCCAGCTTCACCAAGGCTGTTCTTCCCACAAATGGGTGCAGCTATGACAATATAACCACACTGGCTCAGAATGGAGCGTCCAGCCTTATGCCTCTTCTGGTCCCATTTCCATGGCTGTTTTGTGGTGGATTTGCATAGGGTGAGATGGGTGCTTGTTTCTAAAGTCCCCCGTCAAATGGCTCAGCTGGTCCCCGAATGGAACTATCTGATGACTAAGGTCCCAGGAGAGCCTTGTGATGAAGCATCCAAGTGTGGAGGAAAACTGGTTCTTCAAGTCTGTGATCCAAGCTGTTTCAGACATTGTCTGGACCCCAGGAAGAAAGAAAAGCAGAGACAAAGCCAGAGGATCCCAGAGAAGATAGGATGAAAATCCAATCCAGGGTTATTGGAAGCCAAACACTATATCTACACATTACCTCCCACTGCCCCCAGTCAAACAGTCTAACTGGGTGTCCTTCTGACAGGAGTGTTGGGCCCATAACAGACACTTCCTGGGAGGTGGCAGCAAAGGGCTCTGGGAACCCTGCACCTGTGACAGCTGTGGAGCAGGTGATGGAGCATGACAACATTCACAGAGCCAGCAGCTCTGTCAGTTCACTGAAGTTCTGGGACAATGGGAATCAAGGTATGGGGTGCTATGTATGGGGCTAGGACCTTCCAGGAGAGACTTGGCTTTAAATGTGACCAGATGTGGTGCAGTGTGGGGTTGGCTCTGGGGG
This sequence comes from Heterocephalus glaber, assembly GCF_000247695.1. The sequence goes on along the minus strand of NW_004624749.1, from coordinate 1,461,669 downwards.
AGGAGATGGATGGGTGCATCTCATAAGGCCCCATTCTCCGTTCTACTGATCAATTCCTTGTTGGATATCTGACAGGAATACTTTGTTCCTGGCAGCAGAGAGCATGATGATGATGATGGCTCTGATGTCAGAGAAACCTGGGCTCCAGTCTTGCCCCAGATGTGACCTGCAGAAGGGTCACAGGCAAGTCTATAGTCCCATCTAAGCCTCAATTTCCTCATCTGTAAAGTGAGTCTTTTGATGATGGAGAGGCATAGGTGAAGGCCTGCTGTGTGTGCACTGCTGGCATGGAGCAGATGCTCCAGAGCTCAGAGCCACCAGTGCTGTGATGGTTGTTACTGTTACTGGTGCTCATTCTGAGAAGACAGGAGTTGGCCATAGGAAAGGAATAAATGAGCTTTCCCATAAAACACATGCCTGTAACCCTGACCTCTAGGCAAGACAAATGGAAATGTTTTGCAGAGATACCTAGAATCCCTTGGACTCCTAGGTATCTAAAATCACAATAACCCCAAAATGGCAACCTACTCTGCCCATGTGGACCTTGCCAGCCAATGGTATTGCCCAGTGTTAGTTAGCTTTCTATTACTGTAAAAAATACCTGATATAATCAACTCAGAAAGAGAAAATGTTTATTCTGACTCCTGGTTTCAGAGGTTCATAGGTTCATAGGTTCATAGGTTCACTTGGCCATTGCTTTTGGGCCTGTGGCAAGATAGTGCATCATGGCCACAGTGAGCATCATAGAAGACAGGAAGGAGCTAGAGTCCCAATATCCACGGCACAACCCCCAGTGACCTGACCACTCTCCACTAAGCCCTGCCCCCCAGAGGTTCTGCCACCTCCCCAAAGCACCATAGGCTGGGCCACACATGGGGTTTTGGCAGACATTCAACATCCAAACTGTGGCACACAGGCAAGATGGGGGAGGATCCTGCACAGAGCTTCAGCACTGCGTGTCACCCTGCTGCACAGCAGCTCTAGTGGCTGTGACCTCATTGGGAGCATCTCTGGCAAGGATGATCTCAGCAGTCCTCTTGGCAGCCTCCCCCTCTCCTATAGCTCAAACACATGTCATGTATTTCCCTGGCTGAAACGCAAGACGATCCCGCTCCTTCTGCTCTGGCTGATGAGTGGAAAAATGGATCCTTCTCTTTTACGTGCATTCTTGATATATTAGAAAACTGTCACTGCAACTCGCCATGTGACATTCACTCAAGGCCAAGCATCTCCATCCTTTTAAACTTTGCCCAGATGTCTTATTTTTCATGATAATCTCTCATTTCAATGATATTCTCCAGTATTTTCAGATTTTCTCTCAAAGCCTTGCTCTAATAGCCATCCTCTCATTTGTGTCCAAAATGCCATGCCAATTTAAATGATTAGCAAGAACACAAGGAAAGGGAAAATAAGATGTTTAGTGGCGTGGGAGGGGCCTGGAGAGAATGCTGCAGTCTATATGGGAGGCTGGGAAGCTTTCCCAGGGAGGAAGGAAGCTGGGGACGCCATTGTGAGTTTGGAGAGTTGAAGGAAAGAGTTGAGTGACAGACGCGAAGAGGTCTGGCCCATCCTCTTGGGTTTATCCCACATAGAGGTAAATATTTCAGCACGAGACAGGCTAGTCCCCCCTCATAAAGGAGTTTCTCTAAGGGGAACTCTTAGAAGCTGGGTCCTATCCCCAGAATGTCTGGCCTGGCAGCTTTAGGGTGGGGCCAGAGAGTCTGCATTTCTAGCAAGTTCCCAGGTGCTGCTGAAACTGCAGGTAGGGGCCTGCACTTTGAGAATCTGAGCATAGGACGGATGAGTACAGTTGTATATCACTTCTGTGGCCTTCCAGTGTTCCCAGGCTCAAGTTCTTGTCCTGTCTCTAAGGCCCTACAGGGTCCCTCCCCACCCTTTTCTGCCTGCTGGCCTCATTTTGATGGTGTCCCTGTGCCACATGTTTTCTCACTATGGGTGGGGGACTGTGGATGCTGCTGTGCTGCCTATGATGTCCACTTCCAGCTCTGTGTGTGAATAATTTTCATGTACATTTCAGAGCTCTCACAACTGTCCCTTCTTCAGAAAGGCCACAGCCCAAAGTGGTCCTGTCATCCATCCCCAAGGCACTGAAACCCCATTGCAGCATTTAATTTGGTCATAACCAAGTAATAGTTGTAACAACTACATGTGGGTTAGACTTCAACATGAATTTTGGAGTGGGGCAAGTCACAGTTCAACCCATAACACATGGCTGTCTCCAATTTGACTCTCTGAAGATTGCATGTATAAAGAAATAATTAAGATTACATGAGATTTAGGCTTAAATTCCTAATTTCATAAGCTTGGTGTCTATGTAAGAAGAAGAGACACCAGAGACCCTGTCTGTGCGCACACAGTGGAGGGGCTATGCAAGGACAAAGCAAGAGGTGACCATCTGTAAGGCAGGAAGAGAGACCTCACTAGAAGCCAACCCTGCTGACACATTGATCTTGGCTTCTAGCCTCCAGAACTGTGACAAAATAAAATTCTGTTGTTTAAACCACTTGCTGTATATTGTGAAGTCATAAATGCCAAAGGACACAAAACAGCCTATGAGAGCTTGCGTTAGGAAGGACCTCTGAATAGGGCATCAACCAAGATTGCCGCTGGTGGGAGCTGGCTCTTCCTCCTCACTGCATCCCAGTGCCCAGTGCTAAGCAAGACAGAGAGATGTGCCCAGTATAAAGCTGTCAGTGAGTTGAATGGAACTGACATTTGTGGAAACAGTTGGAACGTTGTACCTCTCCACATGCCATAGTGAAGCCATTCACAGCATGGACCCTGGAACCAGCCACTCTGATTTGGCATCCTGCCTCTGAATTTATGACCTTCAAAAGTCACTGAGCCTCTCCACTTCTAAAAACATAGAGCCATTTTAAGGTCCCTGGGAGCCAGTACATGTATAGCAAATCCACATGGGACCTGTTGGTATTACAGGGAAGGTGGAAGCTTGCTTAATTAAGCTCAGTTTTGCTAATGATTACAATTACACCTAAGACTGAGGATTACAAATAGGGCTTCTTTCACATGCTCGGCCTTGGCAGTGGCCCCTGAGAGCACAGGAGAGTTTGAAGGCTGAGTCTGGATGCTGGGAAGAAGATTTAGATGAGCCAGGCCAGCTGTGGAGTGAGTGCAGACTGTGGGGCCCAGGCCACCTGGCCATCCTCCTGGGATCCAGTGAAGGATAAATGGTCTCGGGAGAAGAGCAGAGAGACTGAGTGACCATCTTCATGTTGTAGAAAGTTGCAATGTATAGGATGGTGGCAACTTCTACAGTCTGCTAGAGCAAAGGGACCAAATGTGGTTTTGGGTAGGATGCTCAGAACTTGGCATCTACACACAGCCTCGCAGTGAGTGTTGTTAGATGTGAAGAGAAGGTCTGAGGAAGGTATATCGTCCACTTTTTCAGGATGGTCTCTGTCCCTTGTGCTGGGGGTTTAGAATGGGATATTGTGTCCTAGAATGACCTTGCCAAGACTAGATGGAAAGAGTCATTTCATAGAGGATTAGAAAAATGAAGATAAGGAGATTGGGGCATCTTCTGAATTAGAAGTGACTGGTCACAGGTCAGTGAGGACCCTTCAGAGCCTAGCTCAGTGATGGGGTGATCACTTGGCTTGTGCTGCATTGAGGGCCTCATGTTCTTGCTGCTGTCTGGTCTAGACTGGGAATGCCCCTTCACTCGGGCTCTGACCAGTTTTGGTGATATTTCCAATGTCAATATTCTCACCTCATGTCTGGCTCTTGCCCATCTGCTGTAGGTGCCTCAGTCACTATCTGGGGCCTGGGATGGTCAGCTGGTATCAGAGTGTGACTTTCTACCTGATGGCCATGAACCAGACACTTTGAGAATTTCCCCCTTAAATTAATAATCACAATCTTTGTGAGTATTGTTACAAAACTATCAAGTTTTTGTCTGATTTCTTCTTTCTAGAAGGTCATTTACTTTTCTGTTCATCTCTTCTTGTCACTTAAATCGATCTAATTTTTATTACTACCAAAGCATATTTAGTGGAGTCAGGGATTGTGTCTTTTTATTTAGTCTCAATTCAAGCCCCATTAGAGAAATTAATTCTATGGAAGTTTTTTATACTCCCATCCATCCGTCCTTCCATCTGTCCATCCATCCATCTATCCTTCCATCCATCCTTCCATTCTTCTATTGATCTACCTTTGTACTTATACCCATCTGTGTGTGTTTGAGGAAAGCAAGGTCATGCTGATCATCTTGTTCTGCTCAGGCTGGTGTTATTCTTTCTTCAGAATCCTTAGACACAGACAGACATGAGGTGCAAAGGATCAGGACCTGCTCAGTTGCTGGGCAACAGCAGGATGAAAGCCTTAGCCCAAAAGGGCCATGTGTAAAATATGTAACATTTCCTGTTCCCCAGTGTAGAAACTTCCCAGAATTGACCACCAGAGGGTGACAAACACCAATGGCATATTGAACTTCCTTGACTTTTAGAGTGCCTGGGATTTTGCTGTAGTCATTAGTTTACTTAGCTTCTTATCAGCTGTAAGTGTCAATTTATATAAAAAAGTGGTTAATATAAGAACCGCAATGCATCAGCTGAGTAATTCCAGTTCATGACCAAGATTGTAAATAAGATGTAAAATTACTTTAATGACTCTTTGGGGCATAAGTTGATATATAAATTTCACATTTCAAGGAGTAGAGGTCCTTTTAACTGAGTCCTCAGAGGCTGACCAGGGCTTTGGAACCTTGGGCTTGTGGCTGTGTCTGAGGTGAAGGAGGTTGTGACAAGGCCACAAGTATGGGCTGCTTCTGAAGATTCACCTGGGTCCTCCTTGAGGGTACCACTCACACCTTTAATCCTAGTGCTCTCCAGCCTAGCATTGCACCATGAATCAATCTCTCACTCTAGATTCAGCCACCTTTGAAAAAAACCCCACCTAAGACTGCATAATGCTTTGGGGGAACATTTAAGCACAAGCCATAACAAGGTCCAATGTCCAAACACCTTTACGATTGGAAGAACAGTATTCATATCAGCTGGGTCAAATGGAATCACTTCTGACATTCTACAAATTACTGAAAATCATATCATGTTTTTGTTTGCTTAATACTTGCTTTTCTGCAAAGTTTTTGATTTCTCCTAGACTGTCCACTTTTCTTTTTCCTTGTTGGGAGAAAAGAAAATATCCCTTAACCACCATAGCAATATCTTCTGGTTCTAGCTCATTTGGAATCCATGATTCTCCTTGAAGATCTAGTGGTGCCAACTGACTTCATATTTGGATTTTGATCAATTGTTTCTAAGCTCTGTGTATAGTAATCATCATTTAGGTATTTTGCTTTTTGCAGCCCTGTGAGATGGGTCCTTTTATGATTCCCATTTTTCAGATGGGAGTCCTGAGGTACAGAAAGATGTATTATCAGTCTGCCCGTGGGGCTCCTATTCCGACAGTCCAGCTCTAACCCAGCACTAGGGTGGCTTCTGTGGTCCTCAAGTGAGAGGTTGTTGGTGCCCGTGTGAGCTCTGCTCACTGCTGCTCCTGAACCATTTTGGCACACAGTTGTATTTGCTTTGGTTAACCGAACCGAACCAAAGATTAAAACATTTTGTTCTTCACATTTAAAAACGTGGAGATTCCACCCAAACTGGGATTTGGCAGATGTTAAATGGTTAGTGGCTGGGCCAGAATCCAGGCTTCCTTTTCCACAGAGACCTGGCACCTTGTTTATGTTTTAGAGGCACTGCCAGCTTTGCCTGATGGCTGATGTCACTATGGTCCTGAGCATCCATGTGCTGGGAGCAGGAGGAGGAAGGAAGTTGGGCTGGTCTAACCTTCTCATCCATGTCCTTTAACAGGGAAAAGGGCTATTTATAATAAATATTTATGGAGGGCCGGGGATTTAGCTCAGTGGTTCCGCCACCTGCCTCACAAGCACAAGGACCTGGGTTTGATTCCTGGTACAAAAACCAAAAAAAAAGAATGACAATAAATATTTATGGAGCGTGTCCAGTGGACTTGTTAGCTCAATCCAATGGAATGATTTTGAATATATCTGCCTACTACAGTGAAATTTAATAAGCCAAAAAAGTTCACATTTCCTTACATAAATTTTAAGTAGTGAACTAGGCCATTTAAATTTGTCCCCACAAAGCCCTTTTAGGTGCTAAGAAAAGAAGCAAAATGATGGTTAGTGGAATATCTGTATTCTAAATTTTTTGATTTATTAACTTTAGACATTTCTACATCTCTGCTCTGAGAGATGAGTTCAGTTCACTTACACAGCACTCCACCCTTATTTCCCTTTTCACATATTTTCTCTTCACAACTTTTGACTTTTACATTATTTTTAACTGTCCCAAGGATTTCCAGTTTACCTATAAATATCTCGAAATCTCTATTTCCTACTATAACAACTCTATTTCTTGACTCCTTTCCATCCATTCCCCACTTCTTTCTGCTTAACCATTCACTTTTATACTGTCAAGGCTGAAGCATTTAAACATTTTCTTTCTTCCATAACCATCATCTAGCTTCTGGGCTTCGACTACATTATTAAGTCTAGGGCTATGTATGGTCGTATTGTTCACAGTAGAACTATGAAGGATGTGAAGATCATTATTTTTTCTCTATAGGTCTTTGTTAGTTACTTTTCTCTCATTGTTGAGACAAAAATACCTGATACCCAAAGTTAAAGGGGGAAAGGTTTATTTGGCTTATGGTTCATAGAGGTTTCAGTCTATAATCGCCTGGCTCCTAGGCAGGCTGGCAGAGGGGCAACAGTTCATGCAGAAGACAGCAAAAGGAACAAGACACCTTAACAGCATCTTTCTGCCCCTTTTATCTTATTCAGACTACTTAGGGCAAGTAGCACTCACATCCTTAATCCTAGTGCCCTCCGGCCTAGCATTGCACCAAGAATCAATCACACACTCTAGATTCAGCCACCTTTGAAAAACCTCCATCTAAGATCACATGAGCCTTTGGGGGGACATCTAAACATAAGCCATAACAAGGTCCAATATCCAAACACTTTTACAATCAGAAGAACAGTATTCATATCAGCTAGGTCAAATGGAATCACTTCTGACACTCTACAAATAACTGAAAATCATATCATGTTTTTGTTTACTTAATACTTGTTTTTCTACAAAGTTTTTTATTTCCTCTAGACTTTCCACTTTTCTCTTTCCTTTCTGGGAGAAAAAAAATACTTTCACCACCATCATAATATCTTCCAGCTCTGGCTCATTTGGAATCCATGATTCTCCTTGAAGATCTACTGGTGCCAACTGATTTCATATTTTGATTTTGATCAATTGTTTTTAAGCTCGATGTATAGTAATCATCATTTAGGTAGTTTTCTTTTTGTTATATTTTTGGGAATAGTTTGACTTTTTAAAAATCCCCATTATCTTTTCAGTTGGTTTTCTTCTAATATATATGCAAGTAATATCTTCTGGAAGTGTGTGTCAATGGTAATATTTTGGCTCTTTGTATATCTGAAGTGGTCTATATTTTGCTCTCAAAATTTGACTGATATGGGCCAGGGATTTAGCTCAGTGGTTCCTCTGGCTGCTTTGTAAGCACAAGGACCTGAGTTCGATCCCTGGTACAAAACATAAAAATAAAAAGTAAATAAAAAAAATTTGACTGTACTTTAACTGAGACTTTTAAGTTGAAAATAACTTTCCCTCAAACTTTACAGATGCTGCTCCCTTGTCTTCTTGCATCAATTCTGCTTATGGAAAAGCAGAAATATAATATAGTTTCCCTATATTATATACATGCATTTTATCTCTGTAAGCTACTTGTTTTGTGTGTGTGTTTGTGTGTGTGTGTGTGCTTGTGTGTGTGTGTGTGTGTGTGCATGTGAATGTGTGTGTGTGAATTTCAGAATGATGTAACTGGGTCTGCTTGGCACTCAATAGGCTCTTTAATTTTAAAACTCATATCTGCTTTCATTCTGAAGAATTTTCTTCAGTAGTTTTTTGGTAATTTTTTTTTTTCATTTTTGATTTCTCAGAACTATTTGGAGGTTGTACTTTTTGGCTTGATTACCTCTCATTTTTCCTTTCATATTTACTTACAGGAATTGCTTTATTTTCTGAAAAATTTCATATTAGTTTTATTTGCATAATTATTTTGAACTTTTTTTGGTACTGAGGATCGAGAACTTTTAATAATTCTTTCTTTTGTTCCTTCTTTATGGTAGTATGTTATAGTTCTCTAGATGCAATTGCTCTCTAATCTCTGCAGATATCAACTGGAGATTGATTTTCAGAGTTCTATTTCCTGAATTATCTTTCTTTCCTCTAGGGTTGGTTTGAGTTGATTAAGGGAATAGGGAGAGGGTTGCAGAGCTAAGGGACTAGAAACCATCAATTATAATCAGTGTGAGGTAGGTGCTGTTATGGAGTTAGAAATAGAACACCAGAAAAGGCCACTAAGTTTAGTTTAAGCCATTCAGAAGAGAATCCTCCAAAGACCTTACACTGAGTTTTAAAGGATGAGAAAGAGTTGGTTGGCAGAGTAGGAGAAGGACATTCCAGGTAGATGGGAATGTACCAAGACAATGAGGAATGAGCCAGTGCAGTCCCACTGTGGAAGAGCAGAGGACTTAGCATGGCCTGGGTTTGGATGGCCTGCTGAGGAGGTTGTGGTCAGGATAAGCTGGCTCAGTAGACAGGTGAGCCAGGGCCATGACTGACAGGCACCTGTGAGCTGTGGAACCTGTGGAGGCTCACATACAGGAGGGAGGGCCAGGTATGCAGTTTTGACTGACTGCTTTGGCAGCTGGCTGGAGGATGGAGGGGATGAAGGGTTGGTAATTGGGACTAGTATATTGGTCTAAGCAAGACATGATATGTGTAATTGTGGAAAGGGTGGGGAAAGAATACAATGTGTGCACAGGGGGCAGAATGGAGAGAGCCCTGGAGCCAATTCGATGTGAAGAATCAAGCATGACAGCAGTTCTGGCCTTGGTGACCTTGTGACTTGAACTTGTCTAGAGAGGTAAGGAGGGGGACACTTTCTCCACACCCATCATTTGAAATACAGTATTTCCTTACATTTACCACTCATTTCGGCCTTTCTCTTCTTGACTCTCTCTACCACACAGCTGTGGAATGACTCATCTCATTAAGGCATTTGAGAGCCTGGCTTGGACTTTTGTGGAACCACTCTGGCCTTCTCCTTCTTCCTTCTCCCTCAGGGAGCAGGTACTGAGAGTTGGCCCTAGGGAAGACCCCGTTTATGAGGATATTTCCATCTAACACCACCAGGACAGTGTGGACAATTGTGTCTAAAGCTGGACTCAGGGCAAGTTTATTTGATGGAAAATAAATCAGTCCAGATTGTAGTGATGTGGGGATTGGGACGTTTGGTGGCATTAAATTAAATTAATTACTTTATGTATTTAAAGAGCTGGGGATCTAACCCAGAGCATTGTACATGCTAGGGAAGCACCCAACCACTGAGCTTCACCTCCAGCTCTTTTGTTGGTATTTTATCAAAAACCCTTACATCCTGTACTGAATCTTTAAAAACATAAAAGGAAACATTTCCCATTTCTTATGTAGATATCCAGAACTTTGTGTTTTTCCTCAGAGACCTGCCCACCCCAGGGTATTTTCAGTCTGGGCAGGTGTGTGCATGGCAAAGACTATTTTGATTTTATTTCCTGCAGAGTGTTCTTGCTCCTTGGCTACCCTTTCAGAGTGCTCACGGGTGAGCCTCCTGGGTCTGACGACATTGTCAGTGTGACTAGAGTGCTATTCTGGGCAGATGACGCACAGGTCCAGGGACAGTCTCTGTTCTCTAAAGACGTCTGTGTAATAGGATTAAGGCTTCAGAGAGTAGCCCTAGCCCCAAATTTCTCTGGAGCAAGGCTAAGGGGAATTCTATCAGAATGAGAGAAATTGATCCCAAACTTCAGCAACACAGATTCTGTTGCAGTTGCTCAAGCAGGACACCTCTGCTCACCTTTAGGCTCTGCATAGGTTGGCCCCTCTGCTCCTGATTCTGCCTAACTTCTCCTCTCTTATTCCCTGGATCTGTCTCAGTATAGATGCTGTGTTCCCAGCAAACCTCCCCACATTTGTGTTTGCCAGTGCCACACAGAGCCCTCCTAGTATCTTGCTTATTCCGTCCTGGTGTTGATTGCTTATTTCTCTGGTAACTACCCAAGGGCCGGTAATTCATACCATTCCAGGCATGCAGGAAGCCCGCAGGAAGTATCTGTGGATGGAGGTGAGCCCTGTGGCCAACCCATCACAAGTATCTTTGTTCTAATGGAATCAAGGAGAAAGTGAGGGAGCTGCAGTGATCTACAATGGGTTAGGCTCTCAGCACTGTACACAGGCTCTTGTCTAGAGCCCCCTGCAGCTCTCCCACCATCCTTGTTTTACAGATGGTAGACAGAGGCTCCAAGATGTGAGGCAGCTTGGCCAGGCACACACTTCATGTGGGACACCAAGGTGTCTCAGCCAGCCTTGTCCTTGAATGACTGGAGGGTCCCTACAGAACTCTTCTTGTCAACGACCCCTTGCTTGAGGCTGCTCTGGAGGAGGAATGATGGGCTTGTTGGGGTCTCATCTTGGATTTCCAGAAACCTCCATGCTTCTTGCTCTGGTGACTGTACTTTCTCTGACCTTTGGGCTGACCTAGAGCATGTGACATTCCAAGGACTCAATCCCATCTATCTCTAAAGTTGTGGAGGTGGCCAGAGACTTTAACTTGATTTTGGTTTCCAGGAATATCTCAGGTCAGGTAGTCAGGGCAATGGATATTAGCTCTGGGCCGTGTTTTCTTTATCTGATTAGGTCATGTTTTCTTTATTAAATTTCATCTGGTGATCATGTTGGAGTGAGTAGACTTTTAAAAAATATTTGCATATCTCATTTCTTTGTCTAATTAGCGTTGTGAGAATAATGTCCCAGTTTTCATGCTTGAATAAATAGCTGTCATGGTGTAAGGCGCTCAGGGGCTGGCTTGCTGCTACGCTCCCCCTTCCTCATGTTTTCCATCTCAGCCAAGCTTTGCTGCAATCTACCCTCCTGACTTTTCTTTAAGAAGAACTGATCTTGTCAGCCAAATGAGGCTTCTGATCCCAACATAACTTCTCATTTTAGAGGATACTTTTGTCAGAGCTGCAGCATGATTCTGAATATCAAATCACTGGAGATAATTAGTACAAAAAGTATACTATCTCCTTGTGCTCCATTTAAAAATTAAGTAAAATTTAAAAAAGAAGGGAAAGAATTCAGCCAAAATATGGCTTTTCCTCAGACATGACCCCATCTTTACATATGACCTCATAGATCCTCTGGTTTATTCATCACAGGTGGACTATAGGCATCCAAGGCATGTAAGTACCCAGGTGTCTCTTCTGTAAATGAAATGTCATCCTCATCTCCTGAGGATTTGATGGGGTTTTATATGCTCTTATATTTGGTGAGGTGTTGGTTATTTCTGATGTCACCTGTATTTGAACCCAGAGCTGTGTGAGGTGACCTGTGACCATATCTTTAACTAAGGGGTGAGGGGCTTACTGGAATAGGAGTATGAGTTCTGGTGAGGCTTGGAAATGAAGGTTTAGAAGGAAAGGTGACCTGAACATATCAGAATCAAGAGGGAAAAAGGAAAATAGAAAGGGAGAGATTAATGCTACTAGAGAGGGGGAAGTTGACTGAAGGGAAGGTCACCGGGAGTCATAGGACATGAGATTAATCATAGGTGGAAGGTTGAGCCTAAAACCAAAGCAGATATTTCTCCCTTAGAGACAGGACAGTAAGAAACCTGAAGAGTGGAGGAGATATGGAGAAATTTTCAAGCAGGGTCAAAAATGTTGAGGGTGTGGCAACCGATGACTTCTGTCCTCTATTGGAACACAGAAGTACAGTCAAGTTTTGAGGAAGGGAAGCTGTGGTAGCTGTAGAAAGCAAGAAAGAAGAGGCTTGGTTCAGCTTTAGCCAGCTTTCCATTGCTAGGACAAAATACCTTAGAAAGTCAATTTAGGAAAGGTTTATTTTGGCTCATGGTTTCAGAGGCTCCAGTCCATAGCAATTTGGCTCCACAGCTGTTGGGCCTGTAATGAGGCAGAACATCATGTTGGGAAGTGCATAGTGAGACAATGCTGCTTACCTCATGACATCCAGGGAGCAAAGAGAGGGGGAGGAAGGGGCTGGGGCCCAAATATCCCCTCCAAGTGCATGCTCTCAAAGACCTAACTTACTTCCACTAGGCCTCACCCACTGACAGCACAATAGGGTGGAGACCAAGTCTTTAACACATAGCCTTTGGGAGATGTGTAAAATCCAAACCATAACAAGGCTCAGTCTTCACAAGTTTTCAAGGTGATAGGGTAGGGAAGAGAGAAGCAAGAAGAAAGAGGACATGGAGACCATCAAAGTTGCTTTCATTTAACTTGCATTCATGGCAGTGCCAGGTAATGTGAAGATGTGGTTTGTACCTGGGAACAAAGGTAAGGGAACAGGATGGTTCAGTTGGCCCACATTTGGAAATTCACCAGTTGGGTTGCAGAAGAACACTGGATGGCAATGAGGTAGCAGCTGCTGGGAATGTGGAATTAGGGGAGCCCAGGAGCTGAGAGTGGGAGGGCGTAGAAGGATGAGACACTGTGGTCAGAGAGGAAATCTCTCTCCTTCCACAACTATGGGATATTCAGAGCATGATTAGGAAGTTCCAATGAATGATATTGATGATTCACCTATAGATTTCACTGTGCAGCAAATATGAGCAACTGTATGAAAAACTTTATGGCAAGGATGGCTGTCATATCTCATAGCCTGGATTTTTTCCAAACTGCAATTTCAAGGGCAATTCACTGAAGTTGGGCTCTCAATATCTGTGACCTCATAGCCATGTGTCAAGGGAGGTTATGTCTTTCCTCAGCTCCACGTCATTCTGTCCTGAATGCTGAAAGAGTATAAGTGAAAGACATAAAATGCGATCTCTTTTGAGGAGCCATTCAAGATATTTTCCCTTGTCTTTCTTACTCGTCTATGATAGTTTCTAGTCATTAATGTAGTGAAAGGAGTTAAGAAGATCTCCATGACTTGAGGATGGAGCCTTCAAACAGGGTTGCCTGGGCTTCATTGAGGTGCTAGACCCCCAAATGCAGCAGAATCCTAGGACAACTCCACCTGGGTCTCTCTCTGTAACTCAGACTCTGATGCCCTTGAAGAAAGTGTGTGTCATTCTCAGAGACCTCTGGCACATGTGCCCTGTGCATCTCTTTACTACCAAAGTCACTGACTTAAGATGACTAAGGTAGTACTTGTCAAGTGTCATCCAAATTACTCCTCTCACCCACAACTCCTTTATATGAGAAGCCCACACTTAAATGTGGCGAGTTTCACTTTATGTCCTTGAGGGTGGAGTATCTGAATAAATTATTTGAAATTCTTTTGCATGGGAAATTTATTCCTTCACCTCCTTCACATTTATTTAATCACTTCTTTATATCAGTATGTACTTATCTCATACTACATATATTTTGTGGAATAAATTATTTCAGCTTTGGCTGAATTTCAGTTGGCCCTTATTTCCCTTTGACACAGTTCTGTCACTGTGTGTGTGTGGTGTGGCTGCAGATACTTTAGACCTTCTTTCTTTCTGGGACTACAAGGTGCACCAGGTTCATTTTGTCTCTTCCCTGCCCCAGGGAATCAATCATTTTGCCAAGGAGCCCTGGTTTCTCTTTTTGAAGAACTCTTTGAGGAACAAGAATTTGGTTGCCAGTTGTTTTCTTTGCTACTAGAATGTTGCTACTTCTAGGCTTTCTCAGTTGATAGAGCAAGGAGAAGTATGTGTATATATGTGTATATACTAGCCTGTGTATGTACACATATGCACACATTTGTATTAATTTGTATATTTATCAAGCTAACCATGAATTCACATAATGCCTGAACTCTGATTCATTACCACATAGATCATTCTAGACTTCTCATACTGTTTTTCTGTAACCTGCTTCAACCGTGAGGACCCTCTGTTTACTTTATCAGTCAACTGCACTGCACATGTTCCTGGCCACAGCACTGTGAACTCATGGCCTGTAGGAAACGACTCAATCATGTCCAGTACAGTGCTTAGGTATACTTTGCCTTTTGTCTCATGGTCTGTATGTAGCTCCAAAGTTGCTTACGTCAGCATCTTTATCTCCCACCCTTCTCAGTGAGGTTGCGTCAGGCATTTGTAATACAGTTAGGTTCTTTTGTTACTATAGATTCCACTCTGGGATCCCTCGACTTTAAAATATTTTTTTAAAATTGCATAAATTAATTTTCGCTCATTGTGCTGTAAAGTTCTATGAGTTTTGACAGACACAGTCTCATACATTTGTCAAATGTAATGTCATACAAAATAGTTTCACCAGCCCCAGATAATACCCAGTGCTTCACCTATTCAGTTCTCCTTCCCACACCTTTGTCAACTGTTGATATATTTACCACCTCTATCTACTTGCTTTTTCTAGAATGCCTATAAATACAATCACATAGCAAGTAGCCTTTTCAGGGTGACTTCTTTCACTTTACAATTTGCATTTAAGATTCAGCTCTGTATTTTTATAGCTTGATAGAACATTTTTTTTTTTTTTGCTGAGTACTATTTTTCTATGATATAGTACAGTTTGTTTATCCATTCACCCATTGAGGAACATCTTGGTTGCTTCCCATTTTTGGTGATTATGAATAAAGTTGTCATAACCATTTGTGTCCAGATTTTCCTGTGGACATAATTTTTGAGATCACCTTGGTAATATACATAGGAGCACTATTGATGAGTTATATGGCAGAACTGTGTAGTTTTTTAAGAAACTGCTAAACTTTCTTCCAAAGTATCTCTATCATTTTGTACTTCAACAATTAATAAGAGAGTTCTTGTTGTTCAAAGTGTTCTGGCTTTTCTCTTTTCTAACAGGTATGTAGTAGTATCTTGTTATTTTAATTTGTATTTTACTGATGACAAATAATGTTGAACAGCTTCTTATATGTTTATTTGCCCTTTGTATATTTTCTTTGGTGGATGTCTGCTCAGGTTTTTTTTTTACATATTTTAAAATTGAGTTGTTTGTGTTCTTATTGTTGAGTTCTAAGAGTTCTTTATATATTTTTGTTACCAGTCTTTTATCAGGTAGATGTTTTGCAAAGATTTTCTACCTATCTGTGGCCTTTTGTTCTCTTAACAGTGTCTTTCACAGGACAAATACTTAAAACTTTAATAAAAACTTAATGTATTTATTTTTTCTTGCATGGATTGTGTTTTTGGTGCATACCTAAAAATTCACTGCAAACCTAAGGTCATGCAGATTTTTCTCCTGTGTTTTCTAGTAATTTTTTATTTTTCATTTTATATTTAGGTCCATGATCTGTTTAAGTTAATTTTGTCTAAAATGTAAAGTCTAGGTCTAGTTTGTGTGTGTGTGTGTGTATGTGTGTGTGTGTGTATGTATGGATGCATCATTTATCAGAAAGGCTATTCTGCCTTGGTTCAGTTGTTTTTGTATCGTTGCCAAAACTCTGCCTATATTTGTGTGGGGGTATTTCTGGGTTCTCTGTTCTGTGTCAGTGACCTAAGTATCTACTCTGTCTCTAATATACTGTGTTGATAGAATAATCTTGAAATAAGATAGTATGAGTTCTTTAGTTTTGCTGTTCTTCAATACTGTTTTGGCTATTCTAGATCTGTTGCCTTTCCTTATAGCTTTTAGAATCAGTTATTATACCCATAAAATAACTTGATTGCTTTGGGATCCCAAAATAGATATCTGAACAACACATTTGTAATACTAGCTACTCAGGAGGCTGAGGTGTGAAGATTGTGAGTTTAAGCCTAGCTACAGAACTACAGTGTGAGACCCTGTCTCAAAAGACAAAAAAAAAAATCTAACCAAGCGAAAAGATATTTTAATGACATTGAGTCTTCTAATACAGACTATGTTCTTTGATGTTCATTTTTAATATCTTTATTCTCCCCCTTTTCAATAATTTATATTCATTTCTCTTCAAGCTCATTTTTTCTTTGTTATCTCCATTCTGCTAATAACTTGTCCAGTGAACTTTTATTTTGGGATATTATATTTTTCCATTCTAAACTTTTCTTGTTTCTATTTTCCATTTCTCTGCTGAGATTCCCTGTCTTTTTATTAATTAGATCACATTTTCTCTGACCTCATAGAGTATGGTAATAACTCGTACTTTAAAGTCATTCACTGATAATCCCAACATCTACAGCATCATATGGTGGGCATTTATTGACTGTCCTTTCTCTTTGGAATTGTCACATTTTCTCTGTTCTTTGTAAATGAGTTATTTGGGATTATGTCCTGGAAATTATGATTGTTATGTTTTGGAAACTCTGAGTGATGTTATATTTTTCTGAAGAAAATTGATGGTTTATGTTAGCAGGCAGTTAACCCACCCTCAAGGACTGATCTTGAACTTTGTCTTGTCTTCTGTGGGTTCAAATGTTGGTTCAGTTCTTTAAGCCTTCCTACCCTGTTTTGAGTCTGTCCCATGCAAGATGGTTTAGTGGTCAGGTGGGAACTCGTCCAGAGTTCATGCTCAGAAACTGGGGATCCCCTCTGTTCTTTATTCTCTGAGATTCTTCTTCATACTGTAGTGACCATGGATGGTTATTTTGGCTTATTTTCCTGGTTCCTGCAGCCACAAAGACCACAGTTTTTTCACAGAATTTTACCATCCATGTTATACTAGGCCTCAGCTGTGGCCTGTTTTCAGTAGAAAAACAATAACAACAACAAAATCAGGAAATTTACCCAGTGCCAGTGGCTGCTTCAAGTACTGATTCCTTTGTTCCTCAATTTGTGTACTTGTTTCTATTTTTCAGGACCCTCAATAGTTGATTATTTTTTGTAATTTTCTCAAAGTTTATAGTTTTTATTGGTGGTGGCGGGGTAGGCTTGGAGAGGGCTCATGTCGCTATGCCCAAAGTAGGCTTCTGCCTATCTTTTTTTTTCACCAAACATTATTTCTTGGAGGTCTTTCCAAATTAGACAATATCCTCATTGTAAGAAAAGTCCCTTCCTGGTGGAACTTTATGTTGTTTCCAAAGTTTTGCTTGTAGAAAAAGGCTTTCTCAAATGTCCACGTAACTTATACAATGCTTCTAGGCCTTGGTAGATGAATGTCTTGAGTCTTCAACCACAATAGAGGTTTTTCTTGGAATTCTGAGAAATAAAATATTCATTTCCTTTGGAGCCATGTGGTTTCTGCCTCCCTGTGTAGTTAGTTGAGAGAGCCTGGCCATTTTCTGGGTGTATTTGGTGGCAGGAAGGGTGCAGGAGAGGATGGTGATGAGGGGTGCTGAGCATGCAGAGCCAGCAGTGCTCAGCTGAGGGGTCAGGCAAGCCAGATGCCAAAGGACAGTGACAGCCAAGGCAAGTCTCACAAAGCTGGGGGATTTTATTTCACTGTCTGTTTCCAAACTATTTATCAGCAAAGGATGAAAGGCATCTTTGGACAAAAAGATTTCTCTCTTTGCTTTGCTCACCTCTAGATTATCCCCTGCAAAGGCCAAGATTAGCTTTTCAGAAGTGCCTCTTAGTATCACTTCCTTGCTCACACACACACCACCTTCAGCATTAACCCTCAATTAATCACTTAACAGTTTACCCCCGGCTCAATGGGGAGGCACCAGCGTTTTTTTGTTAATGTTCTGACTATCCAGAGCATGGTGTCATTTCAACCAGTCAATTCTCCTTTGCAGGAGATACACTCATATGTTGTTTATTTGTTTTATATTGACTATTTTTTTTGCATGCTTTTTAATTTAGAACATTGTAGTGCCTTTGATGTTTATTTCTAGTGAAATCTAATGATAAATTCTGGTTATTTTCTTTTACTAATTCATGTTTATTTGTGAAACATAACCTATAATTTTGTGCTACAATCTATAAAAACTCTTCTCATAAGTATATTAGGTATAAGTTTTATACTTTTCCAGATCTCAGTGATTTCTTTTACAATACAAAATGAGCATGTTTGGGGCACTGAGACTGAATAGGAAGGAAGTGCCAAAAGATCTGCAAAAGAAAAAAACTGAGAAAGGGAGAAATGTTAGCATTTCAGGGAAGAAAATTCTGTGTTATGAAATGGAAAGACAATAAAGATGTCTCCTTATTGTCAACTATTCATAGTACAGAAATGGTAGAACTTGAAAGAAGGAATGAAATTTTAAAAATTCTGATAGTGGTCAATGTTTATAATTCTATGGGTGGTGTTGACAGAGTTGACCAACATCTAACAAGCTATCCTATAATCAAAAAGTGAGGAAAAATATTATGATAAAACATTTATGTACCTTCTAGATCAAACAATATGCAACTCATTTGCTATTTATTTATTTTTTATTAATTTTGTTGCTACATTTTAGGTATACAATATAATGACAGCCATCGTTGGAAATTTGCACCGTTACATAATCTCTCTTGGTTCATATTTTTTCCCCATTCTTCTGCCCTCCCTTCAACCCCTCCATCCCTCCCTATTTACAAAGACTTTGTTCCTATTTTTTCAATTTCTCATATTAATTACATTCCCTTCTTTCCTTTCCCCTACCCCTCCCACTTCCCTTTCCCCTTTGCCCCTTTTCTTCCTATTTCACATTATCTATTATATCTTGTAGTCCTTATTTACACTTTGAGTTTCTCACACTAGAGAAACTATTTGGTATTTACACATGTGTGTCCTGTTTATTTCACTTAAGAGTATCGCCTCAATGTGCATCCATTTAGCTATAAATGTCTGTAATTTCTCACTTTTATGGCTGAGTAG